>JAJPWW010000214.1:0-27069 GCA_028673005.1 Tanypteryx hageni | reverse complement strand
TCTTTGCAATCAACGAAGTTTAACCTTCGTTTTTTCGTTTAATCCTGGTTTTTTTTGCTTCATTGGCGATAAACATGGATTATTTCATTCTTTCTAGCGTTTACTCCCATTTTTTCAGTCTTCTTTGGCAATTATAATTGTTTATTCCATTCCTTCTCCCGTTTATTACAGCTTTTTCGGTTATGCTTGGCGTATATCCTCTTTGATTCCTTCTTTTTTAGCACTTTCTTACGATTTCGGTCTTCCATTGCGAATCACTACATTTATTCTATTCTTTCTTGCGTTTAATATCGTATTTTCGATCATTTTTGGCAAATACCTTGATTATTCTTCCATGATTCGCGTTTACTCCAGCTTTTTCGGCCATTATTGGCTTTGATTCTCTTTTATTCCATCCTTTCTTGCGTTTTTCCAGATTTTCTGTCTTCTTTAGCAAATTACCTCGTTTATTTCATTCTTTCTTGCGTTTTATCAATGTAATAGGCCTTTGTTGGCAATCAACAAAGTTTTACCTTCGTTTTTCTCGTTTAACGCCGGGTTATTTTGCTTCCTTGGTTATTAACTTGGATTATTTCATTCTTTCTCGCGTTTACTCTCATTTTTTCTGTATTCCTTGGCAATTATCATTGTTTATTCCATTTCTTCTCCCGTTTATTACACTTTTTTAGCTTTTGCTTGGTTAAATCCTCTTCTATTCCTTCTTTTTCAGCACTTTCTTACGATTTTCAGTCTTCCATTGCGAATTACCTCTTTTATTCTATTCTTTCTTGCGTTTAAAATCGTATTTTCGGTCATTTTTGGCAAATACCTTGTTTATTCTTCCCTGATTCGCGTTTACTCCAGCTTTTCCGTCCATTATTGGCTTTGATTCCCTTTTATTCCATCCTTTCTTGCGTTTTTCCAGATTTTCTGTCTTCTTTGGCAAATTACCTCATGTATTTCATTCTTTCTTGCGTTTAATCAATGTTTTTCGGCCTCGGCCTTTCTTGGCAATCAACAAAGATTTATTTTCTTTTTTTGCGTTTAATCCTGGTTTTTTTGCTTCATTGGCGATAAACATGGATTATTTCATTCTTTTTCGCGTTTACTCCCATTTTTTCAGTCTTCTTTGGCAATTATAATTGTTTATTCCATTCCTTCTCCCGTTTATTACAGCTTTTTCGGTTATGCTGGCGAAAATCCTCTTTTATTCCTTCTTATTTAGCACTTTCTTACGATTTTCTGTCTTCCATTTTGAATTACCTCTATTATTCTATTCTTTCTGGCGTTTAATATCGTATTTTCGATCATTTTTGGCAAATACCTTGATTATTCTTCCATGATTCGCGTTTACTCCAGCTTTTCCGGCCATTTTTTGGCATTGATTCTCTTTATTCCATCCTTTCTTGCGTTTTTTCCAGATTTTCTGTCTTCTTTGGCAAATTACCTCAAGTATTTCATTCTTTCTTGCGTTTTATCAATGTGTTTCGGCCTTTCATGGCAATCAACAAAGATTTACCTTCAATTTACGCGTTTAATCCCGGTTTTTTTGCATCCTTGGCGATTAACTTGGATTATTTTATTCTTTCTCGCGTTTACTCCCATTTTTTTCTGTATTCCTTGGCAATTATCATTGTTTATTCCATTCCTTCTCCCGTTTATTTCCCTTTTTTAGCTTTTGCTTGGCTAAAATCCTCTTCTATACCTTCTTTTTTCAGCACTTTCTTACGATTTTCAGTCTTCCATTGCGAATTACCTCTTTTATTCTATTCTTTCTTGCGTTTAATATCGTGTTTTCGATAATTTTTGGCAAATACCTTGTTTATTCTTTCCTGATTCGCGTTAACTCTATCTTTTCCGGCAATTATTAGCATTGATTCTCTATTATTTTATCCTTTTTTGCGTTTTCTCCAGATTTTCTGTCTTCTGTGGCAAATTACCTCGTTTATTTAACTCTTTCTTGCGTTTTCTTAATGTTTTAGGCCTTTCTTGGCAATCAACAATGTTTTACCTTCGTTTTTCTCATTTAAAGCCGGTTATTTTGCTTGCCGTGCTATTAACTTAGGTTATTTCATTCTTTCTCGCATTTACTCCCATTTTTTTCTTTCTTCCTTGACAATTATCATTGTTTATTGCAGTTCTTCTCCCGTTTTATTACAGTTTTTTCGCATATGCTTGCGTAAATTCCTTTTCTATTTCCACTTTTTCAGCACTTTCTTACGACTTTCAGTCTTCCATTGCGAATTACCTTTTTATTCTATTCTTTCTTGCGTTTAACATCGTATTTTCGATCATTTTTGGCAAATACCTTGAATATTCTTCAATAATTCGCGTTTACTTAAGCTTTTCCGGCCATTATTGGAATTGATTCTCTTTTATTCCTTCCTTTCTTGCGTTTTTTCAGATTTTCTGCCTTCTTTGGTAAAATACCTCGTTTCTTTCATTCTTTCTTGCGTTTTATCAATGTTCTAGGCCTTTCTTTGCAATCAACGAAGTTTAACCTTCGTTTTTCGTTTAATCCTGGTTTTTTTGCTTCATTGGCGATAAACATGGATTATTTCATTCTTTCTAGCGTTTACTCCCATTTTTTCAGTCTTCTTTGGCAATTATAATTGTTTATTCCATTCCTTCTCCCGTTTATTACAGCTTTTTCGGTTATGCTTGGCGTATATCCTCTTGATTCCTTCTTTTTTAGCACTTTCTTACGATTTCGGTCTTCCATTGCGAATCACTACATTTATTCTATTCTTTCTTGCGTTTATATCGTATTTTCGATCATTTTTGGCAAATACCTTGTTTATTCTTTCCTGAATCGCGTTCACTCTATCTTTTCCGGCTTTTATTGGCTTTGATTCTCTTTTATTCCAACCTTTTTTGAGTTTTCTCCAGATTTTCTGTCTTCTGTGGCAAATTATCTCGTTTATTTAACTCTTTCTTGCGTTTTCTTAATGTTTTTCGGCCTTTCTTGGCAATCAACAAAGTTTTACCGTTGTTTTTCTCGTTTTAACGCCGGTTATTTTGCTTCCTTGGCTATTAACTTGGATTATTTATTTTTTCTCGCGTTTACTCCCATTTTTTCTGTATTCCTTGGCAATTATCATTGTTTATTCCATTTCTTCTCCCGTTTATTACCCTTTTTTAGCTTTTGCTTGGCTAAAATCCTCTTCTATTCCTTCTTTTTCAGCACTTTCTTTCGATTTTCAGTCTTCCATTGCGAATAACCTCTTTTATTCTATTCTTTCTTGCGTTAAATATCGTGTTTTCGATAATTTTTGGCAAATACCTTGTTTATTCTTTCCTGATTCGCGTTAACTCTATCTTTTCCGGCAATTATTAGCATTGATTCTCTATTATTTTATCCTTTTTTGCGTTTTTCTCCAGATTTTCTGTCTTCTGTGGCAAATTACCTCGTTTATTTAACTCTTTCTTGCGTTTTCTTAATGTTTTAGGCCTTTCTTGGCAATCAACAATGTTTTACCTTCGTTTTTCTCATTTAAAGCCGGTTATTTTGCTTCCCGTGCTATTAACTTAGATTATTTCATTCTATAACGCGTTTTACTCCCATTTTTTCTGTATTCCTTGGCAATTATTATTGTTTATTCCATTTGTTCTCCCGTTTATTACCCTTTTTTAGCTTTTGCTTGGCTAAAATCCTCTTCTATTTCTTCTTTTTCAGCACTTTCTTACGATTTTCATTCTTCCATTGCGAATTACCTCTTTTATTCTATTCTTTCTTTCGTTTAAAATCGTATTTTCGATCATTTTTGGCAAATACCTTGATTATTCTTCCATGATTCGCGTTTACTCCAGCTTTTCCGGCAATTATTGGCTTTGATTCCCTTTTATTCCATCCTTTCTTGCGTTTTTCCAGATTTTCTGTCTTCTTTGGCAAATTACCTCGTTTATTTCATTCTTTCTTGCGTTTTATCAATGTTATAGGCGTTTCTTGGCAATCAACAAAGTTTTACCTTCGTTTATCTCGTTTAACGCCGGTTATTTTGCTTTCCTTGGCTATAAACTTGGATTATTTTATTCTTTCTCGCGTTTACTCTCATTTTTTCTGTATTCCTTGGCAATTATCATTGTTTATTCCATTTCTTCTCCCGTTTATTACACTTTTTAGCTTTTGCTTGGTTAAATCCTCTTCTATTCCTTCTTTTCAGCACTTTCTTACGATTTTCAGTCTTCCATTGCGAATTACCTCTTTTATTCTATTCTTTCTTGCGTTTAAAATCGTATTTTCGGTCATTTTTGGCAAATACCTTGTTTATTCTTCCCTGATTCGCGTTTACTCCAGCTTTTCCGTCCATTATTGGCTTTGATTCCCTTTTTATTCCATCCTTTCTTGCGTTTTTCCAGATTTTCTGTCTTCTTTGGCAAATTACCTCGTTTATTTCATTCTTTCTTGCGTTTAATCAATGTTTTTCGGCCTTTCTTGGCAATCAACAAAGATTTATTTTCTTTTTTTGCGTTTAATCCTGGTTTTTTTTGCTTCATTGGCGATAAACATGGATTTATTTCATTCTTTTTCGCGTTTACTCCCATTTTTTTCTGTATTCCTTGGCAATTATCATTGTTTATTCTATTTCTTTTCCCGTTTATATACCCTTTTTTAGCTTTTGCTTGGCTAAAATCCTCTTCTATTCCTTCTTTTTCAGCACTTTCTTTCGATTTTCAGTCTTCCATTGCGAATAACCTCTTTTATTCTATTCTTTCTTGCGTTTAAAATCGTATTTTCGGTCATTTTTGGCAAATACCTTGTTTATTCTTCCCTGATTCGCGTTTACTCCAGCTTTTCCGTCCATTATTGGCTTTGATTCCCTTTTATTCAATCCTTTCTTGCGTTTTTCCAGTTTTCATTCTTCTTTGGCAAATTACCTCGTGTATATCATTCTTTCTTGCGTTTAATCAATGTTTTTCGGCCTTTATTGGCAATCAACAAAGATTTATTTTCTTTTTTTGCGTTTAATCCTGGTTTTTTTTGCTTCATTGGCGATAAACATGGATTATTTCATTCTTTTTCGCGTTTACTCCCATTTTTTCAGTCTTCTTTGGCAATTATAATTGTTTATTCCATTCCTTCTCCCGTTTATTACAGCTTTTTCGGTTATGCTTGGCGAAAAACCTCTTTTATTCCTTCTTATTTAGCACTTTCCTACGAGTTTCGGTCTTCCATTTGAATTACCTCTATTATTCTATTCTTTCTGGCGTTTAATATCGTATTTTCGATCATTTTGGCAAATACCTTGATTATTCTTCCATGATTCGCGTTTACTCCAGCTTTTCCGGCCATTTTTGGCATTTGATTCTCTATTATTTTATCCTTTTATGCGTTTTCTCCAGATTTTCTGTCTTCTATGGCAAATTACCTCGTTTATTTAACTCTTTCTTGCGTTTTCTCAATGTTTTTCGGCCTTCTTGGCAATCAACAAAGATTTACCTTCAATTTACGCGTTTAATCACGGTTTTTTTTGCATCCTTGGCGATTAACTTGGATTATTTTATTCCTTCTCGCGTTTACTCCCATTTTTTCTGTATTCCTTGGCAATTATCATTGTTTATTCCATTCCTTCTCCCGTTTATTACCTTTTTTAGCTTTTGCTTGGCTAAAATCCTCTTCCATTCCTTCTTTTCAGCACTTTCTTACGATTTTCAGTCTTCCATTGCGAATTACCTCTTTTATTCTATTCTTTCTTGCGTTTAATATCGTGTTTTCGATAATTTTTGGCAAATATTTTGATTATTCTTCCATGATTCGCGTTTACTCCAGCTTTTTCGGCCATTATTGGCTTTGATTCCCTTTTATTCCATCCTTTTTTGCGTTTTTTCCAGATTTTCTGTCTTCTTTGGCAATTTACCTCGTTTATTTCATTCTTTCTTGCGTTTTATCAATGTTAAAGGCCTTTCTTGGCAATCAACAAAGTTTTACCTTCGTTTATCTCGTTTAACGTCGGTTATTTTGCTTCCTTGGCTATAAACTTGGATTATTTTATTCTTTCTCGCGTTTACTCTCATTTTTTCTGTATTCCTTGGCAATTATCATTTTTTATTCCATTTCTTCTCCCGTTTATTACACTTTTTTAGCTTTTGCTTGGTTAAATCCTCTTCTATTCCTTCTTTTCAGCACTTTCTTACGATTTTCAGTCTTCCATTGCGAATTAGCTCTTTTATTCTATTCTTTCTTGCGTTTAAAATCGTATTTTCGGTCATTTTTGGCAAATACCTTGTTTATTCTTCCCTGATTCGCGTTTACTCCAGCTTTTCCGTCCATTATTGGCTTTGATTCCCTTTTATTCCATCCTTTCTTGCGTTTTTCCAGATTTTCTGTCTTCTTTGGCAAATTACCTCGTTTATTTCATTCTTTCTTGCGTTTTATCAATGTTATAGGCCTTTCTTGGCAATCAACAAAGTTTTACCTTCGTTTATCTCGTTTAACGCCGGTTATTTTGCTTCCTTGGCTATAAACTTGGATTATTTTATTCTTTCTCGCGTTTACTCTCATTTTTTCTGTATTCCTTGGCAATTATCATTGTTTATTCCATTTCTTCTCCCGTTTATTACACTTTTTTAGCTTTTGCTTGGTTAAATCCTCTTCTATTCCTTCTTTTTCAGCACTTTCTTTCGATTTTCAGTCTTCCATTGCGAATAACCTCTTTTATTCTATTCTTTCTTGCGTTAAATATCGTGTTTTCGATAATTTTTGGCAAATACCTTGATTATTCTTCCATGATTCGCGTTTACTCCAGCTTTTCCGGCCATTATTGGTTTTGATTCCCTTTTATTCCATCCTTTCTTGCGTTTTTCCAGATTTTCTGTCTTCTTTCGCAAATTACGTCGTTTATTTCATTCTTTCTTGCGTTTTATCAATGTTATAGGCCTTTCTTGGCAATCAACAAAGTTTTACCTTCGTTTTTCTCGTTTAACGCCGGTTATTTTGCTTCCTTGGCTATAAACTTGGATTATTTCATTCTTTCTGGCGTTTACTCTCATTTTTTCTGTATTCCTTGGCAATTATCATTGTTTATTCCATTTCTTCTCCCGTTTATTACACTTTTTTAGCTTTTGCTTGGTTAAATCCTCTTCTATTCCTTCTTTTCAGCACTTTTTTACGATTTTCAGTCTTCCATTGCAAATTACCTCTTTTATTCTATTCTTTCTTGCGTTTTAAAATCGTATTTTCGGTCATTTTTGGCAAATACCTGGTTTATTCTTCCCTGATTCGCGTTTACTCCAGCTTTTCCGTCCATTATTGGCTTTGATTCCCTTTTATTCAATCCTTTCTTGCGTTTTTCCAGGTTTTCATTCTTCTTTGGCAAATTACCTCGTGTATATCATTCTTTCTTGCGTTTAATCAATGTTTTTCGACCTTTATTGGCAATCAACAAAGATTTATTTTCTTTTTTTGCGTTTAATCCTGGTTTTTTTTGCTTCATTCGCGATAAACATGGATTATTTCATTCTTTTTCGCGTTTACTCCCATTTTTTCAGTCTTCTTTGGCAATTATAATTGTTTATTCCATTCCTTCTCCCGTTTATTACAGCTTTTTCGGTTATGCTTGGCGAAAAACCTCTTTTATTCCTTCTTATTTAGCACTTTCCTGCGAGTTTCGGTCTTCCATTTTGAATTACCTCTACAATTCTATTCTTTCTGGCGTTTAATATCGTATTTTCGATCATTTTTGGCAAATACCTTGATTATTCTTCCATGATTCGCGTTTACTCCAGCTTTTCCGGCCATTTTTGGCATTGATTCTCTATTATTTTATCCTTTTATGCGTTTTCTCCAGATTTTCTGTCTTCTATGGCAAATTACCTCGTTTATTTAACTCTTTCTTGCGTTTTCTCAATGTTTTTTCGGCCTTTCTTGGCAATCAACAAAGATTTACCTTCAATTTACGCGTTTAATCACGGTTTTTTTTGCATCCTTGGCGATTAACTTGGATTATTTTATTCCTTCTCGCGTTTACTCCCATTTTTTTCTGTATTCCTTGGCAATTATCATTGTTTATTCCATTCCTTCTCCCGTTTATTACCTTTTTTAGCTTTTGTTTGGCTAAAATCCTCTTCCATTCCTTCTTTTCAGCACTTTCTTACGATTTTCAGTCTTCCATTGCGAATTACCTCTTTTATTCTATTCTTTCTTGCGTTTAATATCGTGTTTTCGATAATTTTTGGCAAATACCTTGATTATTCTTCCATGATTCGCGTTTACTCCAGCTTTTTCGGCCATTATTGGCTTTGATTCCCTTTTATTCCATCCTTTTTTGCGTTTTTCCAGATTTTCTGTCTTCTTTGGCAATTTACCTCGTTTATTTCATTCTTTCTTGCGTTTTATCAATGTTAAAGGCCTTTCTTGGCAATCAACAAAGTTTTACCTTCGTTTATCTCGTTTAACGTCGGTTATTTTGCTTCCTTGGCTATAAACTTGGATTATTTTATTCTTTCTCGCGTTTACTCTCATTTTTTCTGTATTCCTTGGCAATTATCATTTTTTATTCCATTTCTTCTCCCGTTTATTACACTTTTTTAGCTTTTGCTTGGTTAAATCCTCTTCTATTCCTTCTTTTCAGCACTTTCTTACGATTTTCAGTCTTCCATTGCGAATTAGCTCTTTTATTCTATTCTTTCTTGCGTTTTAAAATCGTATTTTCGGTCATTTTTGGCAAATACCTTGTTTATTCTTCCCTGATTCGCGTTTACTCCAGCTTTTTCGTCCATTATTGGCTTTGATTCCCTTTTATTCCATCCTTTCTTGCGTTTTTCCAGATTTTCTGTCTTCTTTGGCAAATTACCTCGTTTATTTCATTCTTTCTTGCGTTTTATCAATGTTATAGGCCTTTCTTGGCAATCAACAAAGTTTTACCTTCGTTTATCTCGTTTAACGCCGGTTATTTTGCTTCCTTGGCTATAAACTTGGATTATTTTATTCTTTCTCGCGTTTACTCTCATTTTTTCTGTATTCCTTGGCAATTATCATTGTTTATTCCATTTCTTCTCCCGTTTATTACACTTTTTTAGCTTTTGCTTGGTTAAATCCTCTTCTATTCCTTCTTTTTCAGCACTTTCTTTCGATTTTCAGTCTTCCATTGCGAATAACCTCTTTTATTCTATTCTTTCTTGCGTTAAATATCGTGTTTTCGATAATTTTTGGCAAATACCTTGATTATTCTTCCATGATTCGCGTTTACTCCAGCTTTTCCGGCCATTATTGGTTTTGATTCCCTTTTATTCCATCCTTTCTTGCGTTTTTCCAGATTTTCTGTCTTCTTTCGCAAATTACGTCGTTTATTTCATTCTTTCTTGCGTTTTATCAATGTTATAGGCCTTTCTTGGCAATCAACAAAGTTTTACCTTCGTTTTTCTCGTTTAACGCCGGTTATTTTGCTTCCTTGGCTATAAACTTGGATTATTTCATTCTTTCTGGCGTTTACTCTCATTTTTTCTGTATTCCTTGGCAATTATCATTGTTTATTCCATTTCTTCTCCCGTTTATTACACTTTTTTAGCTTTTGCTTGGTTAAATCCTCTTCTATTCCTTCTTTTCAGCACTTTTTTACGATTTTCAGTCTTCCATTGCAAATTACCTCTTTTATTCTATTCTTTCTTGCGTTTTAAAATCGTATTTTCGGTCATTTTTGGCAAATACCTGGTTTATTCTTCCCTGATTCGCGTTTACTCCAGCTTTTCCGTCCATTATTGGCTTTGATTCCCTTTTATTCAATCCTTTCTTGCGTTTTTCCAGGTTTTCATTCTTCTTTGGCAAATTACCTCGTGTATATCATTCTTTCTTGCGTTTAATCAATGTTTTTCGACCTTTATTGGCAATCAACAAAGATTTATTTTCTTTTTTTGCGTTTAATCCTGGTTTTTTTGCTTCATTCGCGATAAACATGGATTATTTCATTCTTTTTCGCGTTTACTCCCATTTTTTCAGTCTTCTTTGGCAATTATAATTGTTTATTCCATTCCTTCTCCCGTTTATTACAGCTTTTTCGGTTATGCTTGGCGAAAAACCTCTTTTATTCCTTCTTATTTAGCACTTTCCTACGAGTTTCGGTCTTCCATTTTGAATTACCTCTACAATTCTATTCTTTCTGGCGTTTAATATCGTATTTTCGATCATTTTTGGCAAATACCTTGATTATTCTTCCATGATTCGCGTTTACTCCAGCTTTTCCGGCCATTTTTGGCATTGATTCTCTATTATTTTATCCTTTTATGCGTTTTCTCCAGATTTTCTGTCTTCTATGGCAAATTACCTCGTTTATTTAACTCTTTCTTGCGTTTTCTCAATGTTTTTCGGCCTTTCTTGGCAATCAACAAAGATTTACCTTCAATTTACGCGTTTAATCACGGTTTTTTTTGCATCCTTGGCGATTAACTTGGATTATTTTATTCCTTCTCGCGTTTACTCCCATTTTTTCTGTATTCCTTGGCAATTATCATTGTTTATTCCATTCCTTCTCCCGTTTATTACCTTTTTTAGCTTTTGCTTGGCTAAAATCCTCTTCCATTCCTTCTTTTCAGCACTTTCTTACGATTTTCAGTCTTCCATTGCGAATTACCTCTTTTATTCTATTCTTTCTTGCGTTTAATATCGTGTTTTCGATAATTTTTGGCAAATACCTTGATTATTCTTCCATGATTCGCGTTTACTCCAGCTTTTTCGGCCATTATTGGCTTTGATTCACTTTTATTCCATCCTTTTTTGCGTTTTTCCAGATTTTCTGTCTTCTTTGGCAATTTATATCGTTTATTTCATTCTTTCTTGCGTTTTATCAATGTTAAAGGCCTTTCTTGGCAATCAACAAAGTTTTACCATCGTTTTTCTCGTTTAACGCCGGTTATTTTGCTTCCTTGGCTATAAACTTGGATTATTTTATTCTTTCTCGCGTTTACTCTCATTTTTTCTGTATTCCTTGGCAATTATCATTTTTTATTCCATTTCTTCTCCCGTTTATTACACTTTTTTAGCTTTTGCTTGGTTAAATCCTCTTCTATTCCTTCTTTTCAGCACTTTCTTACGATTTTCAGTCTTCCATTGCGAATTACCTCTTTTATTCTATTCTTTCTTGCGTTTAAAATCGTATTTTCGATCATTTTTGGCAAATACCTTGATTATTCTTCCATGATTCGCGTTTACTCCAGCTTTTCCTGCCATTTTTGGCTTTGATTCTCTTTTATTTCATCCTTTCTTGCCTTTTTCCAGATTTTCTGTCTTCTTTGGCAAATTACCTCGTGTATATCATTCTTTCTTGCGTTTAATCAATGTTTTTCGGCCTTTCTTGGCAATCAACAAAGATTTATTTTCTTTTTTTGCGTTTAATCCTGGTTTTTTTGCTTCATTGGCGATAAACATGGATTATTTCATTCTTTTTCGCGTTTACTCCCATTTTTTCAGTCTTCTTTGGCAATTATAATTGTTTATTCCATTCCTTCTCCCGTTTATTACAGCTTTTTCGGTTATGCTTGGCGAAAAACCTCTTTTATTCCTTCTTATTTAGCACTTTCCTACGAGTTTCGGTCTTCCATTTTGAATTACCTCTATTATTCTATTCTTTCTGGCGTTTAATATCGTGTTTTCGATCATTTTTGGCAAATACCTTGATTATTCTTCCATGATTTGCGTTTACTCCAGGTTTTCCGGCCATCATTGGATTTTGATTCTCTTTTATTCCATCCTTTCTTGCGTTTTTCCAGATTTTCTGTCTTCTTTGGCAAAATACCTCGTTTTTTTCATTCTTTCTTGCGTTTTCTCAATGTTTTTTGACTTTCCTTGGCAATCAACAAAGTTTTATTTTCGTTTTTTGCGTTTTTAATCTCGGTTTTTTTTTGCTTCAATTGGCGATAAACATGGAATATTTCATTCTTTCTCGCGTTTACTCCATTATTTCAGTGTTCCGCGGCAATTATAATTGTTTATTCCATTCTTTCTCACGTTTATTACCGCTTTTTTTATATTATGCTTGGTTAAATCCTCTTCTATTCCTTCTTTTTTCAGCACTTTCTTTCGATTTTCAGACTTCCATTGCGAATAACCTCTTTTAATTCTATTCTTTCTTGCGTTTGATATCGTGTTTTCGAAAATTTTTGGCAAATACCTTGTTTATTCTTTCTTGATTCGCGTTAACTCTATCTTTTCCGGCAATTATTAGCATTGATTCTCCATTATTTTATCCTTTTTTGCGTTTTCTCCAGATTTTCTGTCTTCTATGGCAAATTACCTCGTTTATTTAACTCTTTCTTGCGTTTTCTCAATGTTTTTCGGCCTTTCTTGGCAATCAACAAAGATTTACCTTCAATTTACGCGTTTAATCCCGGTTTTTTTTGCATCCTTGGCGATTAACTTGGATTATTTCATTCTTTTTCGCGTTTACTCCCATTTTTTCAGTATTCCTTGGCAATTATCATTGTTTATTCTATTTCTTTTCCCGTTTATTACCCTTTTTTAGCTTTTGCTTGGCTAAAATCCTCTTCTATTCCTTCTTTTTCAGCACTTTCTTTCGATTTTCAGTCTTCCATTGCGAATAACCTCTTTTATTCTATTCTTTCTTGCGTTAATATCGTGTTTTCGATAATTTTTGGCAAATACCTTGATTATTCTTCCATGATTCGCGTTTACTCCAGCTTTTCCGGCCATTATTGGCTTTGATTCCCTTTTATTCCATCCTTTCTTGCGTTTTTCCAGATTTTCTGTCTTCTTTGGCAAATTACGTCGTTTATTTCATTCTTTCTTGCGTTTTATCAATGATATAGGCCTTTCTTGGCAATCAACAAAGTTTTACCTTCGTTTTTCTCGTTTAACGCCGGTTATTTTGCTTCCTTGGCTATAAACTTGGATTATTTCATTCTTTCTCGCGTTTACTCTCATTTTTTTCTGTATTCCTTGGCAATTATCATTGTTTATTCCATTTCTTCTCCCGTTTATTACACTTTTTTAGCTTTTGCTTGGTTAAATCCTCTTCTATTCCTTCTTTTCAGCACTTTTTTTACGATTTTCAGTCTTCCATTGCAAATTATCTCTTTTATTCTATTCTTTCTTGCGTTTTAAAATCGTATTTTCGGTCATTTTTGGCAAATACCTTGTTTATTCTTCCCTGATTCGCGTTTACTCCAGCTTTTCCGTCCATTATTGGCTTTGATTCCCTTTTATTCCATCCTTTCTTGCGTTTTTTCCAGATTTTCTGTCTTCTTTGGCAAATTACCTCGTGTATTTCTTTCTTTCTTGCGTTTTATCAATGTGTTTCGGCCTTTCATGGCAATCAACAAAGATTTACCTTCAATTTACGCGTTTAATCCCGGTTTTTTTTTGCATCCTTGGCGATTAACTTGGATTATTTTATTCTTTCTCGCGTTTACTCCCATTTTTTCTGTATTCCTTGGCAATTATCATTGTTTATTCCATTCCTTCTCCCGTTTATTTCCCTTTTTTAGCTTTTGCTTGGCTAAAATCCTCTTCTATACATTTTTTTCAGCACTTTCTTACGATTTTCAGTCTTCCATTGCGAATTACCTCTTTTATTCTATTCTTTCTTGCGTTTAATATCGTGTTTTCGATAATTTTTGGCAAATACCTTGATTATTCTTCCATGATTCGCGTTTACTCCAGCTTTTTCGTCCATTATTGGCTTTGATTCCCTTTTATTCCATCCTTTTTTGCGTTTTTCCAGATTTTCTGTCTTCTTTGGCAATTTACCTCGTTTATTTCATTCTTTCTTGCGTTTTATCAATGTTAAAGGCCTTTCTTGGCAATCAACAAAGTTTTACCATCGTTTTTTTCGTTTAACGCCGGGGTATTTTGCTTCCTTGGCTATAAACTTGGATTATTTTATTCTTTCTCGCGTTTACTCTCATTTTTTCTGTATTCCTTGGCAATTATCATTTTTTTATTCCATTTCTTCTCCCGTTTATTACACTTTTTTAGCTTTTGCTTGGTTAAATCCTCTTCTATTCCTTCTTTTCAGCACTTTCTTACGATTTTTCAGTCTTCCATTGCGAATTAGCTCTTTTATTCTATTCTTTCTTGCGTTTTAAAATCGTATTTTCGGTCATTTTTGGCAAATACCTTGTTTATTCTTCCCTGATTCGCGTTTACTCCAGCTTTTCCGTCCATTATTGGCTTTGATTCCCTTTTATTCCATCCTTTCTTGCGTTTTTCCAGATTTTCTGTCTTCTTTGGCAAATTACCTCGTTTATTTCATTCTTTCTTGCGTTTTATCAATGTTATAGGCCTTTCTTGGCAATCAACAAAGTTTTACCTTCGTTTATCTCGTTTAACGCCGGTTATTTTGCTTCCTTGGCTATAAACTTGGATTATTTTATTCTTTCTCGCGTTTACTCTCATTTTTTCTGTATTCCTTGGCAATTATCATTGTTTATTCCATTTCTTCTCCCGTTTATTACACTTTTTTGCTTTTGCTTGGTTAAATCCTCTTCTATTCCTTCTTTTTCAGCACTTTCTTTTCGATTTTCAGTCTTCCATTGCGAATAACCTCTTTTATTCTATTCTTTCTTGCGTTAAATATCGTGTTTTCGATAATTTTTGGCAAATACCTTGATTATTCTTCCATGATTCGCGTTTACTCCAGCTTTTCCGGCCATTATTGGTTTTGATTCCCTTTTATTCCATCCTTTCTTGCGTTTTTCCAGATTTTCTGTCTTCTTTCGCAATTACGTCGTTTATTTCATTCTTTCTTGCGTTTTTATCAATGTTATAGGCCTTTCTTGGCAATCAACAAAGTTTTACCTTCGTTTTTCTCGTTTAACGCCGGTTATTTTGCTTCCTTGGCTATAAACTTGGATTATTTCATTCTTTCTCGCGTTTACTCTCATTTTTTCTGTATTCCTTGGCAATTATCATTGTTTATTCCATTTCTTCTCCCGTTTATTACACTTTTTTAGCTTTTGCTTGGTTAAATCCTCTTCTATTCCTTCTTTTCAGCACTTTTTTACGATTTTCAGTCTTCCATTGCAAATTACCTCTTTTATTCTATTCTTTCTTGCGTTTTAAAATCGTATTTTCGGTCATTTTTGGCAAATACCTGGTTTATTCTTCCCTGATTCGCGTTTACTCCAGCTTTTCCGTCCATTATTGGCTTTGATTCCTTTTATTCAATCCTTTCTTGCGTTTTTTCCAGGTTTTCATTCTTCTTTGGCAAATTACCTCGTGTATATCATTCTTTCTTGCGTTTTAATCAATGTTTTTCGGCCTTTCTTGGCAATCAACAAAGATTAATTTTCTTTTTTTTGCGTTTAATCCTGGTTTTTTTTGCTTCATTGGCGATAAACATGGATTATTTCATTCTTTTTCGCGTTTACTCCCATTTTTTCAGTCTTCTTTGGCAATTATAATTGTTTATTCCATTCCTTCTCCCGTTTATTACAGCTTTTTCGGTTATGCTTGGCAAAAAACCTCTTTTATTCCTTCTTATTTAGCACTTTCCTACGAGTTTCGGTCTTCCATTTTGAATTACCTCTATTATTCTATTCTTTCTGGCGTTTTAATATCGGTATTTTCGATCATTTTTGGCAAATACCTTGATTATTCTTCCATGATTCGCGTTTATTCCAGCTTTTCGGCCATTTTTGGCATTGATTCTCTATTATTTTATCCTTTTATGCGTTTTCTCCAGATTTTCTGTCTTCTATGGCAAATTACCTCGTTTATTTAACTCTTTCTTGCGTTTTATCAATGTTATAGGCCTTTCTTTGCAATCAACAAAGTTTTACCTTCGTTTTTCTCGTTTAACGCCGGTTATTTTGCTTCCTTGGCTATTAACTTGGATTATTTCTTTCTTTCTCGCGTTTACTCTCATTTTTTTCTGTATTCCTTGGCAATTATCATTGTTTATTCCATTTCTTCTCCCGTTTATAACACTTTTTTAGCTTTTGCTTGGTTAAATCCTCTTCTATTCCTTCTTTTTCAGCACTTTCTTTCGATTTTCAGACTTCCATTGCGAATAACCTCTTTTATTCTATTCTTTTCTTGCGTTTGATATCGTGTTTTCGAAAATTTTTGGCAAATACCTTGTTTATTCTTTCCTGATTCGCGTTAACTCTATCTTTTTCCGGCAATTATTAGCATTGATTCTCCATTATTTTATCCTTTTTTGCGTTTTCTCCAGATTTTCTGTCTTCTATGGCAAATTACGTCGTTATTTCATTCTTTCTTGCGTTTTATCAATGTTATAGGCCTTTCTTGGGCAATCAACAAAGTTTTACCTTCGTTTTTCTCGTTTAACGCCGGTTATTTTGCTTCCTTGGCTATAAACTTGGATTATTTCATTCTTTCTCGCGTTTACTCTCATTTTTTCTGTATTCCTTGGCAATTATCATTGTTTATTCCATTTCTTCTCCCGTTTATTACACTTTTTTAGCTTTTGCTTGGTTAAATCCTCTTCTATTCCTTCTTTTCAGCACTTTTTTACGATTTTCAGTCTTCCATTGCAAATTATCTCTTTTATTCTATTCTTTCTTGCGTTTAAAATCGTAATTTTCGGTCATTTTTGGCAAATACCTTGTTTATTCTTCCCTGATTCGCGTTTACTCCAGCTTTTCCGTCCATTATTGGCTTTGATTCCCTTTATTCCATCCTTTCTTGCGTTTTTCCAGATTTTCTGTCTTCTTTGGCAAATTACCTCGTGTATTTCATTCTTTCTTGCGTTTTATCAATGTGTTTCGGCCTTTCATGGCAATCAACAAAGATTTACCTTCAATTTACGCGTTTAATCCCGGTTTTTTTGCATCCTTGGCGATTAACTTGGATTATTTTATTCTTTCTCGCGTTTACTCCCATTTTTTCTGTATTCCTTGGCAATTATCATTGTTTATTCCATTCCTTCTCCCGTTTATTTCCCCTTTTTTAGCTTTTGCTTGGCTAAAATCCTCTTCTATACCTTTTTTTCAGCACTTTCTTACGATTTTCAGTCTTCCATTGCGAATTACCTCTTTTATTCTATTCTTTCTTGCGTTTAATATCGTGTTTTCGATCATTTTTGGCAAATACCTTGATTATTCTTCCATGATTCGCGTTTACTCCCAGCTTTTCCGGCCATTATTGGCTTTGATTCCCTTTTATTCCATCCTTTCTTGCGTTTTTCCAGATTTTCTGTCTTCTTTGGCAAATTACCCTCGTTTATTTCATTCTTTCTTGCGTTTTATCATTGTTATAGGCCTTTCTTGGCAATCAACAAAGTTTTACCTTCGTTTTTCTCGTTTTAACGCCGGTTATTTTGCTTCCTTGGGTATTAACTTGGATTATTTCATTCTTTCTCGCGTTTTACTCTCATTTTTTTTCTGTATTCCTTGGCAATTATCATTGTTTATTCCATTTCTTCTCCCGTTTATAACACTTTTTTAGCTTTTGCTTGGTTAAATCCTCTTCTATTACTTCTTTTTCAGCACTTTCTTTCAATTTTCAGTCTTCCATTGCGAATAACCTCTTTTATTCTATTCTTTCTTGCGTTTAATATCGTGTTTTCGATAATTTTTGGCAAATACCTTGTTTATTCTTTCCTGATTCGCGTTAACTCTATCTTTTCCGGCAATTATTAGCATTGATTCTCCATTATTTTATCCTTTTTTGCGTTTTCTCCAGATTTTCTGTCTTCTGTTGCAAATTACCTCGTTTATTTAACTCTTTCTTGCGTTTTCTTGCGTTTTCTTAATATTTTAGGCCTTTCTTGGCAATCAACAATTTTTTATTTTCGTTTTTCTCATTTACCGCCGGTTATTTTGCTTCCTGTGCTATTAACTTGGATTTTTTCATTCTTTATCGCGTTTACCCCCATTTTTATGTATTCCTTGGCAATTATCATTGTTTATTCCATTTCTTCTCCCGTTTATTACCCTTTTTTAGCTTTTGCTTGGCTAAAATCCTCTTCTATTACTTCTTTTTCAGCACTTTCTTACGATTTTTATTCTTCCATTGCGAAATACCTCTTTTATTCTATTCTTTCTTGCGTTAAAAATCGTATTTTAGATCATTTTTGGCAAATACCTTGATTATTCTTCCATGATTCGCGTTTACTCCAGCTTTTCCGGCCATTTTTGGCATTGATTCTCTATTATTTTATCATTTTATGCGTTTTCTCCAGATTTTCTGTCTTCTATGGCAAATTACCTCGTTTATTTAAATCTTTCTTGCGTTTTATCAATGTTATAGGCCTTTCTTGGCAATCAACAAAGTTTTACCTTCGTTTTTCTCGTTTAACGCCGGTTATTTTGCTTCCTTGGGTATTAACTTGGATTATTTCATTCTTTCTCGCGTTTACTCTCATTTTTTTCTGTATTCCTTGGCAATTATCATTGTTTATTCCATTTCTTCTCCCGTTTATAACACTTTTTTAGCTTTTGCTTGTTAAATCCTCTTCTATTCCTTCTTTTTCAGCACTTTCTTTCGATTTTCAGTCTTCCATTGCGAATAACCTCTTTTATTCTATTCTTTCTTGCGTTTAATATCGTGTTTTCGATAATATTTGGCAAATACCTTGTTTATTCTTTCCTGATTCGCGTTAACTCTATCTTTTCCGGCAATTATTAGCATTGATTCTCCATTATTTTATCCTTTTATGCGTTTTCTCGAGATTTTCTGTCTTCTATGGCAAATTACCTCGTTTATTTAACTCTTTCTTGCGTTTTATCAATGTTATAGGCCTTTCTTGGCAATCAACAAAGTTTTACCATCGTTTTTCTCGTTTAACGCCGGTTATTTTGCTTCATTGGCGATAAACATGGATTATTTCATTCTTTCTCGCGTTTACCTCCATTTTTTCAGTCTTCTTTGGCAATTATAATTGTTTATTCCATTCCTTCTCCCGTTTATTACAGCTTTTTCGGTTATGCTTGGCGAAAATCCTCTTTTATTCCTTCTTATTTAGCACTTTCCTACGATTTTCGGTCTTCAATTTTGAAAACCTCTATTATTCTATTCTATCTGGCGTTTAATATCGTATTTTCGATCATTTTTGGCAAATACCTTGATTATTCTTCCATGATTCGCGTTTACTCCAGCTTTTCCGGCCATTTTTGGCATTGATTCTCTATTATTTTATCCTTTTATGCGTTTTCTCCAGATTTTCTGTCTTCTTTGGCAAATTACCTCGTATATTTAACTCTTTCTTGCGTTTTCTCAATGTTTTTCGGCCTTTCTTGGCAATCAACAAAGTTTTACTATTGTTTTTCTAGATTAATGCCGGTTATTTTTATTCCTTGGCTATTTACTTGAATTATTTCCATCTTTCTCGCGTTTACTCCCATTTTTTCTAGATTCCTTGGCAATTATCATTGTTTATTCCATTTCTACTACCGTTTATTAACCTTTTTTAGCTTTTGCTTGGCTAAAATCCTCTTCTATTCCTTCTTTTTCAGCACTTTCTTACGATTTTCAGTCTTCCATTGCGAATTACCTCTTTTATTCTATTCTATTTTATTCTATCATTTTTGGCAAATACCTTGTTTATTTTCCCTGATTCGCGTTTAGGAATGGAATAAACAATGATAATTGCCAAGGAATACATAAAAAATGTGAGTAAACGCGAGAAAGAATGAAATAATCCAAGGTAATCGCCAACCAGGATTAAACGCAAAAAAAGAAGGTTAAACTTTGTTGATTGCCAAGAAAGGCCTAAAACATTGATAAAACGCAGGAAAGAATGAAATAAACGAGGTAATTTGCCAAAGAAGATAGAAAATCTGGAAAAACGATAGTAAGGATGGAATAAAAGAGAATCAAAGCCAATAATGGCCGGAAAAGCTAGAATAAACGCGAATCATGGAAGAATAATCAAGGTATTTGCCAAAAATGATCAAAAATACGATTTTAAAAGCAAGAAAGAATAGAATAAAAGAGGTAATTCGCGATGGAAGACAGAAAATCTTAACGAAGGTTAAACTTTGTTGATTGCCAAGAAAGGCCTAAAACATTGATAAAACGCAAGAAAGAATGAAATAAACGAGGTAATTTGCCAAAGAAGACAGAAAATCTGGAAAAACGCTTGATTATTCTTTTTAATGATTCGCGTTTACTCCAGCTTTTCCGGCAATTATTCGCTTTGATTCTCTTTTATTCCATCCTTTCTTGCGTTTTTCCAGATTTACTGTCTTCTTTGGCAACTTATCTCGTTTATTTCATTCTTTCTTGCGTTTTATCAATGTTTTAGGCATTTCTTGGCAATCAATAAGTTCAACCTTTGTTTTTTGCGTTTAATCCTGGTTTTTTTTGCTTCATTGGCGATTAACTTGGATTCTTTTCATTCTTTCTCGCGTTTACTCCCATTATTTCAGTGTTCCGCGGCAATTATAATAGTTTATTCCATTCTTTCTCACGTTTATTACCGCTTTTTTATATTATGCTTGGCGAAAATCCTCTTTCCCTCCTTATTTTTCAGCACTTTCTTACGATTTTGGTCTTCCATTGCGTATTACTTCTTTTATTCTATTCATTCTCATTTTTAAAATCGTATTTTCGATCATTTTTTGCAAATACCTTGATTATTCTTCCATGATTCGCTTTTACTCCAGCTTTTCCTGCCATTATTGGCTTTGATTCTCATTTATTCCATCCTTTCTTGCGTTTTTCCATATTTTCTGTCTTCTTTGGCAAATTACCTTGTTTATTTCATTCTTTCTTGCGTTTTATCAATGTTTTTCAACCTTTCTTGGCAATCAACAAAGTTTAATTTTCGTTTTTTGCGTTTAATCTCGGTTTATTTGTTTCATTGGCCATAAACATGGAATATTTCATTCTTTCTCTTGTTTACTCCCATTTTTTCAGTGTTCCGCGGCAATTATAATTGTTTATTCCATTCTTTCTCCCGTTTATTACCGCTTTTTTATATTATGCTTGGCGAAAATCCTCTTTTATTCCTTCTTTTTCAGCACTTTCTTACGATTTTGGTCTTCCATTGCGAATTACTTCTTTTCTTCTATACTTTCTTGCGTTTAAAATCGTATTTTCGATCATTTTTTGCAAATACCTTGATTATTCTTCCATGATTCGCGTTTACTTTAGCTTTTCCGGCCATTATTAGCTTTGATTACCTTTTATTCAATCCTTTCTTGCGTTTTTCCAGATTTTCTGTCTTCTTTGGCAAATTACCTCGTTTATTTCATTCTTTCTTGCGTTTTATCAATGTTTTAGGCCATTTCTTGGCAATCAACAAAGTTCAACCTTCGTTTTTTGAGTTTAATCCTGGTTTTTTTGCTTCATTGGCGATTAATTGGATTATTTCATTCTTTCTCGCGTTTACTCCCATTTTTTCTGTCTTCCTTGACAATTATCATTGTTTATTCCAGTTCTTCTCCCGTTTATTACCGTTTTTTTGCTTATGCTTGGCAAAAATCCTCTTCTATTTCCACTTTTTCAGCACTTTCTTACGATTTTCATTCTTCCATTGCGAATTTCCTTTTTATTCTACTCTTTCTTGCGTTTAATATCGTATTTATGATCATTTTTGGCAAATACCTTGATTATTCTTCAATAATTCGCGTTTACTCCATCTTTTCCGGCCATTATTGGATTTGATTCTCTTTTATTCCATCCTTTCTTGCGTTTTTCAGATTTTCTGTCTTCTTTGGCAAAATACCTCGTTTTTTTCATTCCTTCTTGCGTTTTCTCAATGTTTTTTGGCTTTCCTTGGCAATCAACAAAGTTTTACCTTCCTTTTACTCGTTTAACTGCGGTTCTTTTGCTTTCTTGGCTATTAACTTGGATTATTTCATCCTTTCTCGCGTTTACTCAAATTTTTTCTGTATTCCTTGGCAATTATCATTGTTTATTCCATTTCTTCTCCCGTTTATTACACTTTTTTAGCTTTTGCTTGGCTAAAATCTTCTTCTATTCCTTCTTTTTTAGCACTTTCTTACGATTTTCAGTCTTCCATTGCGAATTACCTCTTTTATTCTATTCTTTCTTGCGTTTAAAATCGTATTTTCGATCATTTTTGGCAAATACCTTGATTATTCTTCCATGATTCGCGTTTACTCCAGCTTTTCCTGCCATTTTTGGCTTTGATTCTCTTTTATTTCATCCTTTCTTGCCTTTTTCCAGATTTTCTGTCTTCTTTGGCAAATTACCTCGTGTATATCATTCTTTCTTGCGTTTAATCAATGTTTTTCGGCCTTTCTTGGTAATCAACAAGGATTTATTTTCTTTTTTTGCGTTTAATCCTGGTTTTTTTGCTTCATTGGCGATAAACATGGATTATTTCATTCTTTTTCGCGTTTACTCCCATTTTTTCAGTCTTCTTTGGCAATTATAATTGTTTATTCCATTCCTTCTCCCGTTTATTACAGCTTTTTCGGTTATGCTTGGCGAAAAACCTCTTTTATTCCTTCTTATTTAGCACTTTCCTACGAGTTTCGGTCTTCCATTTTGAATTACCTCTATTATTCTATTCTTTCTGGCGTTTAATATCGTGTTTTCGATCATTTTGGCAAATACCTTGATTATTCTTCCATGATTTGCGTTTACTCCAGGTTTTCCGGCCATCATTGGATTTGATTCTCTTTTATTCCATCCTTTCTTGCGTTTTTCCAGATTTTCTGTCTTCTTTGGCAAAATACCTCGTTTTTTTCATTCTTTCTTGCGTTTTCTCAATGTTTTTTGACTTTCCTTGCAATCAACAAAGTTTTATTTTCGTTTTTGCGTTTAATCTCGGTTTTTTTTGCTTCATTGGCGATAAACATGGAATATTTCATTCTTTCTCGCGTTTACTCCCATTATTTCAGTGTTCCGCGGCAATTATAATTGTTTATTCCATTCTTTCTCACGTTTATTACCGCTTTTTTATATTATGCTTGGCGAAAATCCTCTTTCCCTCCATATTTTTCAGCACTTTCTTATGATTTTGGTCTTCCATTGCGTATTACTTCTTTTATTCTATTCATTCTCATTTTTAAAATCGTATTTTCGATCATTTTTTGCAAATACCTTGATTATTCTTCCATGATTCGCTTTTACTCCAGCTTTTCCTGCCATTATTGGCTTTGATTCTCATTTATTCCATCCTTTCTTGCGTTTTTCCATATTTTCTGTCTTCTTTGGCAAATTACCTTGTTTATTTCATTCTTTCTTGCGTTTTATCAATGTTTTTCGACCTTTCTTGGCAATCAACAAAGTTTAATTTTCGTTTTTTGCGTTTAATCTCGGTTTATTTGTTTCATTGGCCATAAACATGGAATATTTCATTCTTTCTCGCGTTTACTCCCATTTTTTCTGTATTCCTTGGCAATTATCATTGTTTATTCCATTTCTTCTCCCGTTTATTACACTTTTTTAGCTTTTGCTTGGCTAAAATCTTCTTCTATTCCTTCTTTTTTAGCACTTTCTTACGATTTTCAGTCTTCCATTGCGAATTACCTCTTTTATTCTATTCTTTCTTGCGTTTAAAATCGTATTTTCGATCATTTTTGGCAAATACCTTGATTATTCTTCCATGATTCGCGTTTACTCCAGCTTTTCCTGCCATTATTGGCTTTGATTCTCTTTTATTTCATCATTTCTTGCCTTTTTCAGATTTTCTGTCTTCTTTGGCAAATTACCTCGTTTATTTCATTCTTTCTTGCGTTTTATCAATGTTTTAGGCCTTTCTTGGCAATCAACAAAGTTTTACCTTCGTTTTTCTCGTTTAACGCCGGTTATTTTGCTTCCCGTGCTATTAACTTGGATTATTTCATTCTTTATCGCGTTTACTCCCATTTTTTCTGTATTCCTTGGCAATTATCATTGTTTATTCTATTTCTTTCCCCGTTTATTACCCTTTTTTAGCTTTTGCTTGTCTAAAATCCTCTTCTATTCCTTCTTTTTCAGCACTTTCTTACGATTTTCAGTCTTTCATTGCGAATTACCTCTTTTATTCTATTCTTTCTTGCGTTTGATATCGTGTTTTCGAAAATTTTTGGCAAATACCTTGTTTATTCTTCCATGATTCGCGTTTACTCCAGCTTTTCCGGCCATTTTTGGCATTGATTCTCTATTATTTTATCCTTTCTTGCGTTTTTCCAGATTTTCTGTCTTCTTTGGCAAATTACCTCGTGTATATCATTCTTTCTAGCGTTTAATCAATGTTTTTCGGCCTTTCTTGGCAATCAACAAAGATTTATTTTCTTTTTTTTGCGTTTAATCCTGGTTTTTTTGCTTCATTGGCGATAAACATGGATTATTTCATTCTTTTTCGCGTTTACTCCCATTTTTTCAGTCTTCTTTGGCAATTATAATTGTTTATTCCATTCCTTCTCCCGTTTATTACAGCTTTTTCGGTTATGCTTGGCGAAAAACCTCTTTTATTCCTTCTTATTTAGCACTTTCCTACGAGTTTCGGTCTTCCATTTTGAATTACCTCTATTATTCTATTCTTTCTGGCGTTTAATATCGTATTTTCGATCATTTTTGGCAAATACCTTGATTATTCTTCCATGATTCGCGTTTACTCCAGCTTTTCCGGCCATTTTTGGCATTGATTCTCTATTATTTTATCCTTTTATGCGTTTTCTCCAGATTTTCTGTCTTCTATGGCAAATTACCTCGTTTATTTAACTCTTTCTTGCGTTTTCTCAATGTTTTTCGGCCTTTCTTGGCAATCAACAAAGATTTACCTTCACTTTAAGCGTTTATTCCCGGTTTTTTTGCATCCTTGGCGATTAACTTAGATTATTTTATTCTTTCTCGCGTTTACTCCCATTTTTTCTGTATTCCTTGGCAATTATCATTGTTTATTCCATTCCTTCTCCCGTTTATTACCTTTTTTAGCTTTTGCTTGGCTAAAATCCTCTTCTATTCCTTCTTTTCAGCACTTTCTTACGATTTTCAGTCTTCCATTGCGAATTACCTCTTTTATTCTATACTTTCATGCGTTTAAAATCGTATTTTCGATCATTTTTGGCAAATACCTTGATTATTCTTCCATGATTCGCGTTTACTCCAGCTTTTCCGGCCATTATTGGCTTTGATTCTCTTTTATTCCATCCTTTCTTGCGTTTTTCCAGATTTTCTGTCTTCTTTGGCAAATTACCTCGTTTATTTCATTCTTTCTTGCGTTTTATCAATGTTATTGGCCTTTCTTTGCAATCAACAAAGTTTTACCTTCGTTTTTCTCGTTTAACGCCGGTTATTTTGCTTCCTTGGCTATTAACTTGGATTATTTTATTCTTTCTCGCGTTTACTCTCATTTTTTTCTGTATTCCTTGGCAATTATCATTGTTTATTCCATTTCTTCTACCGTTTATAACACTTTTTTAGCTTTTGCTTGGTTAAATCCTCTTCTATTCCTTCTTTTTCAGCACTTTCTTTCGATTTTCAGTCTTCCATTGCGAATAACCTCTTTTATTCTATTCTTTCTTGCGTTTGATATCGTGTTTTCGAAAATTTTTGGCAAATACCTTGTTTATTCTTTCCTGATTCGCGTTAACTCTATCTTTTCCGGCAATTATTAGCATTGATTCTCCATTATTTTATCCTTTTTTGCGTTTTCTCCAGATTTTCTGTCTTCTATGGCAAATTACCTCGTTTATTTAACTCTTTCTTGCGTTTTCTCAATGTTTTTCGGCCTTTCTTGGCAATCACAAAGATTTACCTTCAATTTACGCGTTTAATCCCGTTTTTTTTGCATCCTTGGCGATTAACTTGGATTATTTTATTCTTTCTCGCGTTTACTCCCATTTTTTCTGTATTCCTTGGCAATTATCATTGTTTATTCCATTCCTTCTCCCGTTTATTACCTTTTTTAGCTTTTGCTTGGCTAAAATCCTCTTCTATTCCTTCTTTTCAGCACTTTCTTACGATTTTCAGTCTTCCATTGCGAATTACATCTTTTATTCTATACTTTGTTGCGTTTAAAATCGTATTTTCGATCATTTTTGGCAAATACCTTGATTATTCTTCCATGATTCGCGTTAACTCCAGCTTTTCCTGCCATTATTGGCTTTGATTCTCTTTTATTTCATCCTTTCTTGCGTTTTTCCAGATTTTCTGTCTTCTTTGGCAAATTACCTC
Source organism: Tanypteryx hageni (assembly GCA_028673005.1). Lineage (NCBI taxonomy): Eukaryota > Metazoa > Arthropoda > Insecta > Odonata > Petaluridae > Tanypteryx > Tanypteryx hageni. Next base: position 1,100 of record JAJPWW010000214.1, on the reverse strand, counting down.
GTTTATTTCATTCTTTCTTGCGTTTTATCAATGTTTTAGGCCTTTCTTGGCAATCAACAAAGTTTTACCTTCGTTTTTATCGTTTAACGCTGGTTATTTTGCTTCCCGTGCTATTAACTAGCATTATTTCATTCTTTATCGCGTTTACTCAGATTTTTTTTCTGTATTCCTTGGCAATTATCATTGTTTATTCTATTTTTTTCCCGTTTATTACCCTTTTTTAGCTTTTGCTTGGCTAAAATCCTCTTCTATTCCTTCTTTTTCAGCACTTTCTTTCGATTTTCAGTCTTCCATTGCGAATAACCTCTTTTATTCTATTCTTTCTTGCGTTTAAAATCGTATTTTCGATCATTTTTGGCAAATACCTTGATTATTCTTCCATGATTCGCGTTTACTCCAGCTTTTCCGGCCATTATTGGCTTTGATTCCCTTTTATTCCATCCTTTCTTGCGTTTTTCCAGATTTTCTGTCTTCTTTGGCAAAATACCTCGTTTTTTTCATTCTTTCTTGCGTTTTCTCAATGTTTTTTGACTTTCCTTGGCAATCAACAAAGTTTTATTTCGTTTTTTGCGTTTAATCTCGGTTTTTTTGCTTCATTGGCGATAAACATGGAATATTTCATTCTTTCTCGCGTTTACTCCCATTATTTCAGTGTTCCGCGGCAATTATAATTGTTTATTCCATTCTTTCTCACGTTTATTACCGCTTTTTTATATATGCTTGGCGAAAATCCTCTTTCCCTCCTTATTTTTCAGCACTTTCTTACGATTTTGGTCTTCCATTGCGTATTACTTCTTTTATTCTATTCATTCTCATTTTTAAAATCGTATTTTCGATCATTTTTTGCAAATACCTTGATTATTCTTCCATGATTCGCTTTTACTCCAGCTTTTCCTGCCATTATTGGCTTTGATTCTCATTTATTCCATCCTTTCTTGCGTTTTTCCATATTTTCTGTCTTCTTTGGCAAATTACCTTGTTTATTTCATTCTTTCTTGCGTTTATCAATGTTTTTCGACCTTTCTTGGCAATCAACAACGTTTAATTTTCGTTTTTTGCGTTTAATCTCGGTTTATTTGTTTCATTGGCCATAAACATGG
>JAJPWW010000213.1:0-24982 GCA_028673005.1 Tanypteryx hageni | reverse complement strand
TTTCTTCTCCCGTTTATAACACTTTTTTAGCTTTTGCTTGGTTAAATCCTCTTCTATTCCTTCTTTTTCAGCACTTTCTTTCGATTTTCAGTCTTCCATTGCGAATAACCTCTTTTATTCTATTCTTTCTTGCGTTTGATATCGTGTTTTCGATAATTTTTGGCAAATACATTGTTTATTCTTCCATGATTCGCGTTTACTCCAGCTTTTCCGGCCATTATTGGCTTTGATTCCCTTTTATTCAATCCTTTCTTGCGTTTTTCCAGATTTTCTGTCTTCTTTGGCAAATTACCTCATGTATTTCATTCTTTCTTGCGTTTAATCAATGTTTTTCGGCCTTTCTTGGCAATCAACAAAGATTTATTTTCTTTTTTTGCGTTTAATCCTAATTTTTTCCCTTCATTGTCGATAAAACATGGATTATTTCATTCTTTCTCGCGTTTACTCTCATTTTTTTCTGTATTCCTTGGCAATTATCATTGTTTATTCCATTTCTTCTCCCGTTTATAACACTTTTTTAGCTTTTGCTTGGTTAAATCCTCTTCTATTCCTTCTTTTTCAGCACTTTATTTCGATTTTCAGTCTTCCATTGCTAATAACCTCTTTTATTCTATTCTTTCTTGCGTTTAATATCGTGTTTTCGATAATTTTTGGCAAATACCTTGTTTATTCTTTCCTGATTCGCGTTAACTCTATCTTTTCCGGCAATTATTAGCATTGATTCTCCATTATTTTATCCTTTTTTTGCGTTTTCTCCAGATTTTCTGTCTTCTGTTGCAAATTACCTCGTTTATTTAACACTTTCTTGCGTTTTCTTAATGTTTTAGGCCTTTCTTGGCAATCAACAATTTTTTATTTCGTTTTTCTCATTTACCGCCGGTTATTTTTGCTTCCTGTGCTATTAACTTGGATTTTTTCATTCTTTATCGCGTTTACCTCCATTTTTCTGTATTCCTTGGCAATTATCATTGTTTATTCCATTTGTTCTCCCGTTTATTACCCTTTTTTAGCTTTTGCTTGGTTAAATCCTCTTCTATTACTTCTTTTTCAGCACTTTCTTACGATTTTTATTCTTCCATTGCGAAATACCTCTTTTATTCTATTCTTTCTTGCGTTAAAAATCGTATTTTCGATCATTTTTTGGCAAATACCTTGATTATTCTTCCATGATTCGCGTTTACCTCCAGCTTTTCCGGCCATTTTTTGGCATTGATTCTCTATTATTTTATCCTTTTATGCGTTTTCTCCAGATTTTCTGTCTTCTATGGCAAATTACCTCGTTTATTTAACTCTTTCTTGCGTTTTATCAATGTTATAGGCCTTTCTTGGCAATCAACAAAGTTTTACCTTCGTTTTTCTCGTTTAAACGCCGGTTATTTTGCTTCCTTGGCTATTAACTTGGATTATTTCATTCTTTCTCGTGTTTACTCTCATTTTTTCTGTATTCCTTGGCAATTATGATTGTTTATTCCATTTCTTCTCCCGTTTATTACACTTTTGTAGATTTTGCTTGGCTAAAATCTTCTTCTATTCCTTCTTTTACAGCACTTTCTTACGATTTTCAGTCTTCCATTACGAATTACCTCTTTTATTCTATACTTTCTTGCGTTTAAAATCGTGTTTTCGGTCATTATTGGCAAATACCTTGTTTTATTCTTCCCTGAGTCGCGTTTACTCCAGCTTTTCCGTCCATTATTGGCTTTGATTCCCTTTTATTCCATCCTTTCTTGCGTTTTTTCCAGATTTTCTGTCTTCTTTGGCAAATTACCTCGTGTATTTCATTCTTTCTTGCGTTTAATAAATGTTTTTCGGCCTTTCTTTGCAATCAACAAAGATTTATTTTCGTTTTTTGCGTTTAATCCTGGTTTTTTTGCTTCATTGGCGATTAACTTGGATTTCTTTTCATTCTTTCTCGCGTTTACTCCCATTTTTTCTGTCTTCCTTGACAATTATCATTGTTTATTTCCATTTCTTCTCCCGTTTATTACCGTTATTCGCATATGTTTGGCGAAAATCCTCTGTCTATTTCCACTTTTTCAGCACTTTCTTACCATTTTCAGTCTTCCATTGCGAATTACCTTTTTATTCTATTCTTTCTTGCGTTTAATATCGTGTTTTCGATCATTTTTGGCAAATACCTTGATTATTCTTCCATGATTTGCGTTTACTCCAGGTTTTCCGGCCATTATTGGATTTGATTCTCTTTTATTCCATCCTTTCTTGCCTTTTTCCAGATTTTCTGTCTTCTTTGGCAAAATACCTCGTTTTTTTCATTCTTTCTTGCGTTTTCTCAATGTTTTTTGGCTTTCCTTGGCAATCAACAAAGTTTTATTTTCGTTTTTTTTGCGTTTAATCTCGGTTTTTTTGCTTCATTGGCGATAAACATGGAATATTTCATGTGTTCCGCGGCAATTATAATTGTTGTATTCCATTCTTTCTCACGTTTATTACCGCTTTTTTATATTATGCTTGGCTGAAAATCCTCTTTCCCTCCTTATTTTTCAGCAACTTTCTTACGATTTTGGTCTTCCATTGCGTATTACTTCTTTTATTCTATTCATTCTCATTTTTAAAATCGTATTTTCGATCATTTTTTGCAAATACCTTGATTATTCTTCCATGATTCGCTTTTACTCCAGCTTTTCCTGCCATTATTGGCTTTGATTCTCATTTATTCCATCCTTTCTTGCGTTTTTTCCATATTTTCTGTCTTCTTTGGCAAATTACCTTGTTTATTTCATTCTTTCTTGCGTTTTATCAATGTTTTTCGACCTTTCTTGGCAATCAACAAAGTTTAATTTTCGTTTTTTCGTTTAATCTCGGTTTATTTGTTTCATTGGCGATAAACATGGAATATTTCATTCTTTCTCTTGTTTACTCCCCATTTTTTCAGTGTTCCGCGGCAATTATAATTGTTTATTCCATTCTTTCTCCCGTTTATTACCGCTTTTTTATATTATGCTTGGCGAAAATCCTCTTTTATTCCTTCTTTTTCAGCACTTTCTTACGATTTTGGTCTTCCATTGCGAAATTACTTCTTTTCTTCTATACTTTCTTGCGTATAAAATCGTATTTTCGATCATTTTTTGCAAATACCTTGATTATTCTTCCATGATTCGCGTTTACGTTAGCTTGTCCGGCCATTATTAGCTTTGATTCTCTTTTATTCCATCCTTTCTTGCGTTTTCCAGATTTTCTGTCTTCTTTGGCAAATTACCTCGTTTATTTCATTCTTTCTTGCGTTTTATCAATGTTTTAGGCCCTTTCTTGGCAATCAACAAAGTTCAACCTTCGTTTTTTGAGTTTAATCCTGGTTTTTTTGCTTCATTGGCGATTAATTGGATTATTTCATTCTTTCTCGCGTTTACTCCCATTTTTTCTGTCTTCCTTGACAATTATCATTGTTTATTCCAGTTCTTCTCCCGTTTATTACCGTTTTTTTGCTTATGCTTGGCAAAATCCTCTTCTATTTCCACTTTTTTCAGCACTTTCTTACGATTTTTCATTCTTCCATGCGAATTTCCTTTTTATTCTACTCTTTCTTGCGTTTAATATCGTATTTATGATCATTTTTGGCAAATACCTTGATTATTCTTCAATAATTCGCGTTTACTCCAGCCTTTTCCGGACATTATTGGATTTGATTCTCTTTTATTCCATCCTTTCTTGCGTTTTTCCAGATTTTCTGTCTTCTTTGGCAAAATACCTCGTTTTTTTCATTCCTTCTTGCGTTTTCTCAATGTTTTTTGGCTTTCCTTGGCAATCAACAAAGTTTTACCTTCCTTTTACTCGTTTAACTGCGGTTCTTTTGCTTCCTGGGCTATTAACTTGGATTATTTCATCCTTTCTCGCGTTACTCCCATTTTTTCTGTATTCCTTGGCAATTATCATTGTTTATTCCATTTCTTCTCCCGTTTATTACACTTTTTTAGCTTTTGCTTGGCTAAAATCTTCTTCTATTCCTTCTTTTTTAGCACTTTCTTACGATTTTCAGTCTTCCATTGCGAATTACCTCTTTTATTCTATTCTTTCTTGCGTTTAAAATCGTATTTTTCGATCATTTTTGGCAAATACCTTGATTATTCTTCCATGATTCGCGTTTACTCCAGCTTTTCCTGCCATTATTTGCTTTGATTCTCTTTTATTTCATCCTTTCTTGCCTTTTTCCAGATTTTCTGTCTTCTTTGGCAAATTTCCTCGTTTATTTCATTCTTTCTTGCGTTTTATCAATGTTTTAGGCCTTTCTTGGCAATCAACAAAGTTTTACCTTCGTTTTTCTCGTTTAACGCCGGTTATTTTGCTTCCCGTGCTATTAACTTGGATTATTTCATTCTTTATCGCGTTTACTCCCATTTTTTCTGTATTCCTTGGCAATTATCATTGTTTATTTCTATTTCTTTCCCCGTTTATTACCCTTTTTTAGCTTTTGCTTGTCTAAAATCTTCTTCTATTCCTTCTTTTTCAGCACTTTCTTACGATTTTCAGTCTTCCATTGCGAATTACCTCTTTTATTCTATTCTTTCTTGCGTTTAAAATCGTATTTTCGGTCATTTTTGGCAAATACCTTGTTTATTCTTCCCTGATTCGCGTTTACTCCAGCTTTTCCGTCCATTATTGGCTTTGATTCCCTTTTATTCCATCCTTTCTTGCGTTTTTCCAGATTTTCTGTCTTCTTTGGCAAATTACCTCGTGTATATCATTCTTTCTTGCGTTTAATCAATGGCAAATTACCTCGTGTATATCATTCTTTCTTGCGTTTAATCAATGTTTTTCGGCCTTTCTTGGCAATCAACAAAGATTTATTTTCTTTTTTTGCGTTTAATCCTGGTTTTTTTGCTTCATTGGCGATAAACATGGATTATTTCATTCTTTTTCGCGTTTACTCCCATTTTTTCAGTCTTCTTTGGCAATTATAATTGTTTATTCCATTCCTTCTCCCGTTTATTACAGCTTTTTCGGTTATGCTTGGCGAAAAACCTCTTTTATTCCTTCTTATTTAGCACTTTCCTACGAGTTTCGGTCTTCCATTTTGAATTACCTCTATTATTCTATTCTTTCTGGCGTTTAATATCGTATTTTCGATCATTTTTGGCAAATACCTTGATTATTCTTCCATGATTCGCGTTTACTCCAGCTTTTCCGGCCATTTTTGGCATTGATTCTCTTTTATTCCATCCTTTTATGCGTTTTCTCCAGATTTTCTGTCTTCTATGGCAAATTACCTCGTTTATTTAACTCTTTCTTGCGTTTTCTCAATGTTTTTCGGCCTTTCTTGGCAATCAACAAAGATTTACCTTCACTTTAAGCGTTTAATCCCGGTTTTTTTGCATCCTTGGCGATTAACTTAGATTATTTTATTCTTTCTCGCGTTTACTCCCATTTTTTCTGTATTCCTTGGCAATTATCATTGTTTATTCCATTCCTTCTCCCGTTTATTACATTTTTAGCTTTTGCTTGGCTAAAATCCTCTTCTATTCCTTCTTTTCAGCACTTTCTTACGATTTTCAGTCTTCCATTGCGAATTACCTCTTTTATTCTATACTTTCATGCGTTTAAAATCGTATTTTCGATCATTTTTGGCAAATACCTTGATTATTCTTCCATGATTCGCGTTTACTCCAGCTTTTCCGGCCATTATTGGCTTTGATTCTCTTTTATTCCATCCTTTCTTGCGTTTTTCCAGATTTTCTGTCTTCTTTGGCAAATTACCTCGTTTATTTCATTCTTTGTTGCGTTTTATCAATGTTATAGGCCTTTCTTGGCAATCAACAAAGTTTTACCTTCGTTTTTCTCGTTTAACGCCGGTTATTTTGCTTCCTTGGGTATTAACTTGGATTATTTCATTCTTTCTCGCGTTTACTCTCATTTTTTTTCTGTATTCCTTGGCAATTATCATTGTTTATTCCATTTCTTCTCCCGTTTATAACACTTTTTTAGCTTTTGCTTGGTTAAATCCTCTTCTATTCCTTCTTTTTCAGCACTTTCTTTCGATTTTCAGTCTTCCATTGCGAATAACCTCTTTTATTCTATTCTTTCTTGCGTTTGATATCGTGTTTTCGAAAATTTTTGGCAAATACCTTGTTTATTCTTTCCTGATTCGCGTTAACTCTATCTTTTCCGGCAATTATTAGCATTGATTCTCCATTATTTTATCCTTTTTTGCGTTTTCCTCCAGATTTTCTGTATTCTATGGCAAATTACCTCGTTTATTTAACTCTTTCTTGCGTTTTCTCAATGTTTTTCGGCCTTTCTTGGCAATCAACAAAGATTTACCTTCAATTTACGCGTTTAATCCCGGTTTTTTTGCATCCTTGGCGATTAACTTGGATTATTTTATTCTTTCTCGCGTTTACTCCCATTTTTTCTGTATTCCTTGGCAATTATCATTATTTATTCCATTCCTTCTCCCGTTTATTACCTTTTTTAGCTTTTGCTTGGCTAAAATCCTCTTCTATTCCTTCTTTTCAGCACTTTCTTACGATTTTCAGTCTTCCATTGCGAATTACCTCTTTTATTCTATACTTTGTTGCGTTTAAAATCGTATTTTCGATCATTTTTGGCAAATACCTTGATTATTCTTCCATGATTCGCGTTAACTCCAGCTTTTCCTGCCATTATTGGCTTTGATTCTCTTTTATTTCATCCTTTCTTGCGTTTTTCCAGATTTTCTGTCTTCTTTGGCAAATTACCCTCGTTTATTTCATTCTTTCTTGCGTTTTATCAATGTTTTAGGCCTTTCTTGGCAATCAACAAAGTTTTACCTTCGTTTTTATCGTTTAAACGCCGGTTATTTTGCTTCCCGTGCTATTAACTAGCATTATTTCATTCTTTATCGCGTTTACCTCAGATTTTTTTTCTGTATTCCTTGGCAATTATCATTGTTTATTCTATTTCTTTTCCCGTTTATTACCCTTTTTTAGCTTTTGCTTGGCTAAAATCCTCTTCTATTCCTTCTTTTTCAGCACTTTCTTTCGATTTTCAGTCTTCCATTGCGAATAACCTCTTTTATTCTATTCTTTCTTGCGTTTAATATCGTGTTTTCGATAATTTTTGGCAAATACCTTGATTATTCTTCCATGATTCGCGTTTACTCCAGCTTTTACGGCCATTATTGGCTTTGATTCCCTTTTATTCCATCCTTTCTTGCGTTTTTCCAGATTTTCTGTCTTCTTTGGCAAATTACCCTCGTGTATTTCATTCTTTCTTGCGTTTTATCAATGTGTTTCGGCCTTTCATGGCAATCAACAAAGATTTACCTTCAATTTACGCGTTTAATCCCGGTTTTTTTGCATCCTTGTCGATTAACTTGGATTATTTTATTCTTTCTCGCGATTACTCTCATTTTTTCTGTATTCCTTGGCAATTATCATTGTTTATTCCATTCCTTCTCCCGTTTATTTCCCTTTTTTAGCTTTTGCTTGGCTAAAATCTTCTTCTATACCTTCTTTTTCAGCACTTTCTTACGATTTTCAGTCTTCCATTGCGAATTACCTCTTTTATTCTATTCTTTCTTGCGTTTAAAATCGTATTTTCGATCATTTTTGGCAAATACCTTGATTATTCTTCCATGATTCGCGTTTACTCCAGCTTTTCCGGCCATTATTGGCTTTGATTCTCTTTTATTCCATCCTTTCTTGCGTTTTTCCAGATTTTCTGTCTTCTTTGGCAAATTACCTCGTTTATTTCATTCTTTGTTGCGTTTTATCAATGTTATAGGCCTTTCTTGGCAATCAACAAAGTTTTACCTTCGTTTTTCTCGTTTAACGCCGGTTATTTTGCTTCCTTGGCTATTAACTTGGATTATTTCATTCTTTCTCGCGTTTACTCTCATTTTTTTCTGTATTCCTTGGCAATTATCATTGTTTATTCCATTTCTTCTCCCGTTTATAACACTTTTTTAGCTTTTGCTTGGTTAAATCCTCTTCTATTCCTTCTTTTTCAGCACTTTCTTTCGATTTTCAGTCTTCCATTGCGAATAACCTCTTTTATTCTATTCTTTCTTGCGTTTGATATCGTGTTTTCGAAAATTTTTGGCAAATACCTTGTTTATTCTTTCCTGATTCGCGTTAACTCTATCTTTTCCGGCAATTATTAGCATTGATTCTCCATTATTTTATCCTTTTTTGCGTTTTCTCCAGATTTTCTGTCTTCTATGGCAAATTACCTCGTTTATTTAACTCTTTCTTGCGTTTTCTCAATGTTTTTTCGGCCTTTCTTGGCAATCAACAAAGATTTACCTTCAATTTACGCGTTTAATCCCGGTTTTTTTGCATCCTTGGCGATTAACTTGGATTATTTTATTCTTTCTCGCATTTACTCCCATTTTTTCTGTATTCCTTGGCAATTATCATTGTTTATTCCATTCCTTCTCCCGTTTATTACCTTTTTTAGCTTTTGCTTGGCTAAAATCCTCTTCTATTCCTTCTTTTCAGCACTTTCTTACGATTTTCAGTCTTCCATTGCGAATTACCCTCTTTTATTCTATACTTTGTTGCGTTTAAAATCGTATTTTCGATCATTTTTGGCAAATACCTTGATTATTCTTCCATGATTCGCGTTAACTCCAGCTTTTCCTGCCATTATTGGCTTTGATTCTCTTTTATTTCATCCTTTCTTGCGTTTCTCCAGATTTTCTGTCTTCTTTGGCAAATTACCTCGTTTATTTCATTCATTCTTGCGTTTTATCAATGTTTTAGGCCTTTCTTGGCAATCAACAAAGTTTTACCTTCGTTTTTATCGTTTAACGCCGGTTATTTTGCTTCCCGTGCTATTAACTAGCATTATTTCATTCTTTATCGCGTTTACTCAGATTTTTTTTCTGTATTCCTTGGCAATTATCATTGTTTATTCTATTTCTTTTCCCGTTTATTACCCTTTTTTAGCTTTTGCTTGGCTAAAATCCTCTTCTATTCCTTCTTTTTCAGCACTTTCTTTCGATTTTCAGTCTTCCATTGCGAATAACCACTTTTATTCTATTTTTCTTGCGTTTAATATCGTGTTTTCGATAATTTTTGGCAAATACCTTGATTATTCTTCCATGATTCGCGTTTACTCCAGCTTTTACGGCCATTATTGGCTTTGATTCCCTTTTATTCCATCCTTTCTTGCGTTTTTCCAGATTTTTATCTTCTTTGGCAAATTACCTCGTGTATTTCATTCTTTCTTGCGTTTTATCAATGTGTTTCGGCCTTTCATGGCAATCAACAAAGATTTACCTTCAATTTACGAGTTTAATCCCGGTTTTTTTGCATCCTTGGCGATTAACTTGGATTATTTTATTCTTTCTCGCGATTACTCTCATTTTTTCTGTATTCCTTGGCAATTATCATTGTTTATTCCATTCCTTCTCCCGTTTATTTCCCTTTTTTAGCTTTTGCTTGGCTAAAATCTTCTTCTATACCTTCTTTTTCAGCACTTTCTTACGATTTTCAGTCTTCCATTGCGAATTACCTCTTTTATTCTATTCTTTCTTGCGTTTAAAATCGTATTTTCGATCATTTTTGGCAAATACCTTGATTATTCTTCCATGATTCGCGTTTACTCCAGGTTTTCCGGCCATTATTGGCTTTGATTCTCTTTTATTCCATCCTTTCTTGCGTTTTTCCAGATTTTCTGTCTTCTTTGGCAAATTACCCTCGTTTATTTCATTCTTTGTTGCGTTTTATCAATGTTATAGGCCTTTCTTGTCAATCAACAAAGTTTTACCTTCGTTTTTCTCGTTTAACGCCGGTTATTTTGCTTCCTTGGCTATTAACTTGGATTATTTCATTCTTTCTCGCGTTTACTCTCATTTTTTTCTGTATTCCTTGGCAATTATCATTGTTTATTCCATTTCTTCTCCCGTTTATAACACTTTTTTAGCTTTTGCTTGGTTAAATCCTCTTCTATTCCTTCTTTTTCAGCACTTTCTTTCGATTTTCAGTCTTCCATTGCGAATAACCTCTTTTATTCTATTCTTTCTTGCGTTTGATATCGTGTTTTCGAAAATTTTTGGCAAATACCTTGTTTATTCTTTCCTGATTCGCGTTAACTCTATCTTTTCCGGCAATTATTAGCATTGATTCTCCATTATTTTATCCTTTTTTGCGTTTTCTCCAGATTTTCTGTCTTCTATGGCAAATTACCTCGTTTATTTAACTCTTTCTTTCGTTTTCTCAATGTTTTTCGGCCTTTCTTGGCAATCAACAAAGATTTACCTTCAATTTACGCGTTTAATCCCGGTTTTTTTTGCATCCTTGGCGATTAACTTGGATTATTTTATTCTTTCTCGCGTTTACTCCCATTTTTTCTGTATTCCTTGGCAATTATCATTGTTTATTCCATTCCTTCTCCCGTTTATTACCTTTTTTAGCTTTTGCTTGGCTAAAATCCTCTTCTATTCCTTCTTTTCAGCACTTTCTTACGATTTTCAGTCTTCCATTGCGAATTACCTCTTTTATTCTATTCTTTCTTGCGTTTAAAATCGTATTTTCGATCATTTTTGGCAAATACCTTGATTATTCTTCCATGATTCGCGTTTACTCCAGCTTTTCCGGCCATTATTGGCTTTGATTCTCTTTTATTCCATCCTTTCTTGCGTTTTTCCAGATTTTCTGTCTTCTTTGGCAAATTACCTCGTTTATTTCATTCTTTGTTGCGTTTTATCAATGTTATAGGCCTTTCTTGGCAATCAACAAAGTTTTACCTTCGTTTTTCTCGTTTAACGCCGGTTATTTTGCTTCCTTGGCTATTAACTTGGATTATTTCATTCTTTCTCGCGTTTACTCTCATTTTTTTCTGTATTCCTTGGCAATTATCATTGTTTATTCCATTTCTTCTCCCGTTTATAACACTTTTTTAGCTTTTGCTTGGTTAAATCCTCTTCTATTCCTTCTTTTTCAGCACTTTCTTTCGATTTTCAGTCTTCCATTGCGAATAACCTCTTTTATTCTATTCTTTCTTGCGTTTGATATCGTGTTTTCGAAAATTTTTGGCAAATACCTTGTTTATTCTTTCCTGATTCGCGTTAACTCTATCTTTTCCGGCAATTATTAGCATTGATTCTCCATTATTTTATCCTTTTTTGCGTTTCTCCTCCAGATTTTCTGTCTTCTATGGCAAATTACCTCGTTTATTTAACTCTTTCTTGCGTTTTCTCAATGTTTTTCGGCCTTTCTTGGCAATCAACAAAGATTTACCTTCAATTTACGCGTTTAATCCCGGTTTTTTTGCATCCTTGGCGATTAACTTGGATTATTTTATTCTTTCTCGCATTTACTCCCATTTTTTCTGTATTCCTTGGCAATTATCATTGTTTATTCCATTCCTTCTCCCGTTTATTACCTTTTTTAGCTTTTGCTTGGCTAAAATCCTCTTCTATTCCTTCTTTTCAGCACTTTCTTACGATTTTCAGTCTTCCATTGCGAATTACCTCTTTTATTCTATACTTTGTTGCGTTTAAAATCGTATTTTCGATCATTTTTGGCAAATACCTTGATTATTCTTCCATGATTCGCGTTAACTCCAGCTTTTCCTGCCATTATTGGCTTTGATTCTCTTTTATTTCATCCTTTCTTGCGTTTCTCCAGATTTTCTGTCTTCTTTGGCAAATTACCTCGTTTATTTCATTCATTCTTGCGTTTTATCAATGTTTTAGGCCTTTCTTGGCAATCAACAAAGTTTTACCTTCGTTTTTATCGTTTTAACGCCGGTTATTTTGCTTCCCGTGCTATTAACTAGCATTATTTCATTCTTTATCGCGTTTACTCAGATTTTTTTCTGTATTCCTTGGCAATTATCATTGTTTATTCTATTTCTTTTCCCGTTTATTACCCTTTTTTAGCTTTTGCTTGGCTAAAATCCTCTTCTATTCCTTCTTTTTCAGCACTTTCTTTCGATTTTCAGTCTTCCATTGCGAATAACCACTTTTATTCTATTTTTCTTGCGTTTAATATCGTGTTTTCGATAATTTTTGGCAAATACCTTGATTATTCTTCCATGATTCGCGTTTACTCCAGCTTTTACGGCCATTATTGGCTTTGATTCCCTTTTATTCCATCCTTTCTTGCGTTTTTCCAGATTTTTATCTTCTTTGGCAAATTACCTCGTGTATTTCATTCTTTCTTGCGTTTTATCAATGTGTTTCGGCCTTTCATGGCAATCAACAAAGATTTACCTTCAATTTACGAGTTTAATCCCGGTTTTTTTTGCATCCTTGGCGATTAACTTGGATTATTTTATTCTTTCTCGCGATTACTCTCATTTTTTCTGTATTCCTTGGCAATTATCATTGTTTATTCCATTCCTTCTCCCGTTTATTTCCCTTTTTTAGCTTTTGCTTGGCTAAAATCTTCTTCTATACCTTCTTTTTCAGCACTTTCTTACGATTTTCAGTCTTCCATTGCGAATTACCTCTTTTATTCTATTCTTTCTTGCGTTTAAAATCGTATTTTCGATCATTTTTGGCAAATACCTTGATTATTCTTCCATGATTCGCGTTTACTCCAGGTTTTCCGGCCATTATTGGCTTTGATTCTCTTTTATTCCATCCTTTCTTGCGTTTTTCCAGATTTTCTGTCTTCTTTGGCAAATTACCTCGTTTATTTCATTCTTTGTTGCGTTTTATCAATGTTATAGGCCTTTCTTGTCAATCAACAAAGTTTTACCTTCGTTTTTCTCGTTTAACGCCGGTTATTTTGCTTCCTTGGCTATTAACTTGGATTATTTCATTCTTTCTCGCGTTTACTCTCATTTTTTTCTGTATTCCTTGGCAATTATCATTGTTTATTCCATTTCTTCTCCCGTTTATAACACTTTTTTAGCTTTTGCTTGGTTAAATCCTCTTCTATTCCTTCTTTTTCAGCACTTTCTTTCGATTTTCAGTCTTCCATTGCGAATAACCTCTTTTATTCTATTCTTTCTTGCGTTTGATATCGTGTTTTCGAAAATTTTTGGCAAATACCTTGTTTATTCTTTCCTGATTCGCGTTAACTCTATCTTTTCCGGCAATTATTAGCATTGATTCTCCATTATTTTATCCTTTTTTGCGTTTTCTCCAGATTTTCTGTCTTCTATGGCAAATTACCTCGTTTATTTAACTCTTTCTTTCGTTTTCTCAATGTTTTTCGGCCTTTCTTGGCAATCAACAAAGATTTACCTTCAATTTACGCGTTTAATCCCGGTTTTTTTGCATCCTTGGCGATTAACTTGGATTATTTTATTCTTTCTCGCGTTTACTCCCATTTTTTCTGTATTCCTTGGCAATTATCATTGTTTATTCCATTCCTTCTCCCGTTTATTACCTTTTTTAGCTTTTGCTTGGCTAAAATCCTCTTCTATTCCTTCTTTTCAGCACTTTCTTACGATTTTCAGTCTTCCATTGCGAATTACCTCTTTTATTCTATACTTTGTTGCGTTTAAAATCGTATTTTCGATCATTTTTGGCAAATACCTTGATTATTCTTCCATGATTCGCGTTAACTCCAGCTTTTCCTGCCATTATTGGCTTTGATTCTCTTTTATTTCATCCTTTCTTGCGTTTTTCCAGATTTTCTGTCTTCTTTGGCAAATTATTTCGTTTATTTCATTCTTTCTTGCGTTTTATCAATGTTTTAGGCCTTTCTTGGCAATCAACAAAGTTTTACCTTCGTTTTTCTCGTTTAACGCCGGTTATTTTGCTTCCCGTGCTATTAACTAGCATTATTTCATTCTTTATCGCGTTTACACAGATTTTTTTCTGTATTCCTTGGCAATTATCATTGTTTATTCTATTTCTTTTCCCGTTTATTACCCTTTTTTAGCTTTTGCTTGGCTAAAATCCTCTTCTATTCCTTCTTTTTCAGCACTTTCTTTCGATTTTCAGTCTTCCATTGCGAATAACCACTTTTATTCTATTTTTCTTGCGTTTAATATCGTGTTTTCGATAATTTTTGGCAAATACCTTGATTATTCTTCCATGATTCGCGTTTACTCCAGCTTTTACGGCCATTATTGGCTTTGATTCCCTTTTATTCCATCCTTTCTTGCGTTTTTCCAGATTTTTGTCTTCTTTGGCAAATTACCTCGTGTATTTCATTCTTTCTTGCGTTTTATCAATGTGTTTCGGCCTTTCATGGCAATCAACAAAGATTTACCTTCAATTTACGCGTTTAATCCCGGTTTTTTTTGCATCCTTGGCGATTAACTTGGATTATTTTATTCTTTCTCGCGATTACTCCCATTTTTTCTGTATTCCTTGGCAATTATCATTGTTTATTCCATTTCTTCTCCCGTTTATTTCCCTTTTTTAGCTTTTGCTTGGCTAAAATCCTCTTCTATACCTTCTTTTTCAGCACTTTCTTACGATTTTCAGTCTTCCATTGCGAATTACCTCTTTTATTCTATTCTTTCTTGCGTTTAAAATCGTATTTTCGATCATTTTTGGCAAATACCTTGATTATTCTTCCATGATTCGCGTTTACTCCAGCTTTTCCGGCCATTATTGGCTTTGATTCTCTTTTATTCCATCCTTTCTTGCGTTTTTCCAGATTTTCTGTCTTCTTTGGCAAATTACCTCGTTTATTTCATTCTTTGTTGCGTTTTATCAATGTTATAGGCCTTTCTTGGCAATCAACAAAGTTTTACCTTCGTTTTTCTCGTTTAACGCCGGTTATTTTGCTTCCTTGGCTATTAACTTGGATTATTTCATTCTTTCTCGCGTTTACTCTCATTTTTTTCTGTATTCCTTGGCAATTATCATTGTTTATTCCATTTCTTCTCCCGTTTATAACACTTTTTTAGCTTTTGCTTGGTTAAATCCTCTTCTATTCCTTCTTTTTCAGCACTTTCTTTCGATTTTCAGTCTTCCATTGCGAATAACCTCTTTTATTCTAATCTTTCTTGCGTTTGATATCGTGTTTTCGAAAATTTTTGGCAAATACCTTGTTTATTCTTTCCTGATTCGCGTTAACTCTATCTTTTCCGGCAATTATTAGCATTGATTCTCCATTATTTTATCCTTTTTTGCGTTTTCTCCAGATTTTCTGTCTTCTATGGCAAATTACCTCGTTTATTTAACTCTTTCTTTCGTTTTCTCAATGTTTTTCGGCCTTTCTTGGCAATCAACAAAGATTTACCTTCAATTTACGCGTTTAATCCCGGTTTTTTTTGCATCCTTGGCGATTAACTTGGATTATTTTATTCTTTCTCGCGTTTACTCCCATTTTTTCTGTATTCCTTGGCAATTATCATTGTTTATTCCATTCCTTCTCCCGTTTATTACCTTTTTTAGCTTTTGCTTGGCTAAAATCCTCTTCTATTCCTTCTTTTCAGCACTTTCTTACGATTTTCAGTCTTCCATTGCGAATTACCTCTTTTATTCTATACTTTGTTGCGTTTAAAATCGTATTTTCGATCATTTTTGGCAAATACCTTGATTATTCTTCCATGATTCGCGTTAACTCCAGCTTTTCCTGCCATTATTGGCTTTGATTCTCTTTTATTTCATCCTTTCTTGCGTTTTTCCAGATTTTCTGTCTTCTTTGGCAAATTACCTCGTTTATTTCATTCTTTCTTGCGTTTTATCAATGTTTTAGGCCTTTCTTGGCAATCAACAAACTTTTACCTTCGTTTTTCTCGTTTAACGCCGGTTATTTTGCTTCCCGTGCTATTAACTAGCATTATTTCATTCTTTATCGCGTTTACTCCCATTTTTTCTGTATTCTTTGGCAATTATCATTGTTTATTCTATTTCTTTTCCCGTTTATTACCCTTTTTTAGCTTTTGCTTGGCTAAAATCCTCTTCTATTCCTTCTTTTTCAGCACTTTCTTTCGATTTTCAGTCTTCCATTGCGAATAACCTCTTTTATTCTATTCTTTCTTGCGTTTAATATCGTGTTTTCGATAATTTTTGGCAAATACCTTGATTATTCTTCCATGATTCGCGTTTACTCCAGCTTTTCCGGCCATTATTGGCTTTGATTCCCTTTTATTCCATCCTTTCTTGCGTTTTTCCAGATTTTCTGTCTTCTTTGGCAAATTACCTCGTTTATTTCATTCTTTCTTGCGTTTTATCAATGTTATAGGCCTTTCTTGGCAATCAACAAAGTTTTACCTTCGTTTTTCTCGTTAAACGCCGGTTTTTTTTTGCTTCCTTGGCTATAAACTTGGATTATTTCATTCTTTCTCGCGTTTACTCTCATTTTTTCTGTATTCCTTGGCAATTATCATTGTTTATTCCATTTCTTCTCCCGTTTATTACACTTTTTTAGCTTTTGCTTGGTTAAATCCTCTTCTATTCCTTCTTTTCAGCACTTTTTTACGATTTTCAGTCTTCCATTGCGAATTACCTCTTTTATTCTATACTTTCTTGCGTTTAAAATCGTATTTCCGGTCATTTTCGGCAAATACCTTGTTTATTCTTCCCTGATTCGCGTTTATTCCAGCTTTTCCGTCCATTATAGGCTTTGATTCCCTTTTATTCAATCCTTTCTTGCGTTTTTCCAGATTTTCTGTCTTCTTTGGCAAATCACCTCATGTATTTCATTCTTTCTTGCGTTTAATCAATGATTTTCGGCCTTTCTTGGCAATCAAAGATTTATTTTCTTTTTTTGCGTTTAATCCTAATTTTTTCCCTTCAATGGCGATAAACATGGATTATTTCATTCTTTCTCGCGTTTACTCTCATTTTTTTCTGTATTCCTTGGCAATTATCATTGTTTATTCCATTTCTTCTCCCGTTTATAACACTTTTTTAGCTTTTGCTTGGTTAAATCCTCTTCTATTCCTTCTTTTTCAGCACTTTCTTTCGATTTTCAGTCTTCCATTGCGAATAACCTCTTTTATTCTATTCTTTCTTGCGTTTAATATCGTGTTTTCGATAATTTTTGGCAAATACCTTGTTTATTCTTTCCTGATTCGCGTTAACTCTATCTTTTCCGGCAGTTATTAGCATTGATTCTCCATTATTTTATCCTTTTTTGCGTTTTCTCCAGATTTTCTGTCTTTTGTTGCAAATTACCTCGTTTATTTAACTCTTTCTTGCGTTTTCTTAATGTTTTAGGCCTTTCTTGGCAATCAACAATGTTTTATTTTCGTTTTTCTCATTTACCCCCGGTTATTTTGCTTCCTGTGCTATTAACTTGGATTTTTTCATTCTTTATCGCGTTTACCCCCATTTTTCTGTATTCCTTGGCAATTATCATTGTTTATTCCATTTGTTCTCCCGTTTATTACCCTTTTTTAGCTTTTGCTTGGCTAAAATCCTCTTCTATTCCTTCTTTTTCAGCACTTTCTTACGATTTTTATTCTTCCATTGCGAAATACCTCTTTTATTCTATTCTTTCTTGCGTTAAAAATCGTATTTTCGATCATTTTTGGCAAATACCTTGATTATTCTTCCATGATTCGCGTTTACTCCAGCTTTTCCGGCCATTTTTGGCATTGATTCTCTATTATTTTATCCTTTTATGCGTTTTCTCCAGATTTTCTGTCTTCTATGGCAAATTACCTCGTTTATTTAACTCTTTCTTGCGTTTTATCAATGTTATAGGCCTTTCTTGGCAATCAACAAAGTTTTACCTTCGTTTTTCTCGTTTAACGCCGGTTATTTTGCTTCCTTGGCTATTAACTTGGATTATTTCATTCTTTCTCGCGTTTACTCTCATTTTTTCTGTATTCCTTGGCAATTATGATTGTTTATTCCATTTCTTCTCCCGTTTAATACACTTTTGTAGATTTTGCTTGGCTAAAATCTTCTTCTATTCCTTCTTTTTCAGCACTTTCTTACGATTTTCAGTCTTCCATTACGAATTACCTCTTTTATTCTATACTTTCTTGCGTTTAAAATCGTGTTTTCGGTCATTATTGGCAAATACCTTGTTTATTCTTCCCTGATTCGCGTTTACTCCAGCTTTTCCGTCCATTATTGGCTTTGATTCCCTTTTATTCCATCCTTTCTTGCGTTTTTTCCAGATTTTCTGTCTTCTTTGGCAAATTACCTCGTGTATTTCATTCTTTCTTGCGTTTAATAAATGTTTTTCGGCCTTTCTTTGCAATCAACAAAGATTTATTTTCGTTTTTTTGCGTTTAATCCTGGTTTTTTTGCTTCATTGGCGATAAACATGTATTATTTCATTCTTTCTCGCGTTTACTTCCATTTTTTCAGTCTTCTTTGGCAATTATAATTGTTTATTCCATTTCTTCTCCCGTTTATTACACTTTTGTAGATTTTGCTTGGCTAAAATCTTCTTCTATTCCTTCTTATTTAGCACTTTCCTACGATTTTCGGTCTTCAATTTTGAAAACCTCTATTATTCTATTCTATCTGGCGTTTAATATCGTATTTTCGATCATTTTTGGCAATTACCTTGATTATTCTTCCATGATTCGCGTTTACTCCAGCTTTTCGGGCCTTTTTTGGCATTGATTCTCTATTATTTTATCCTTTTATGCGTTTTCTCCAGATTTTCTGTCTTCTATTGCAAATTACCTCGTATATTTAACTCTTTCTTGCGTTTTCTCAATGTTTTTCGGCCTTTCTTGGCAATCAACAAAGTTTTACTATCGTTTTTCTAGATTAATGCCGGTTATTTTTATTCCTTGGCTATTTACTTGAATTATTTCATTCTTTCTCTCGTTTACTCCCATTTTTTCTGTATTCCTTGGCAATTATCATTGTTTATTCCATTTCTTCTCCCGTTTATTACCCTTTTTTAGTTTTTGCTTGGCTAAAATACTCTTCTTTTCCTTCTTTTTCAGCCCTTTCTTACGATTTTCAGTCTTCCATTGGGAATTACCTCTTTTATTCTATTCTTTCTTGCGTTTAAATTCTTATTTTCGATTATTTTTGGCAAATACCTTAATTATTCTTCCATGAATCGCGTTTACTCCAGCTTTTCCGGCCATTATTGGCTTTGATTCCCTTTTATTCCATCCTTTCTTGCGTTTTTCCAAATTTTCTGTCTTCTTTGGCAAATTACCTCGTTTATTTCATTCTTTCTTGCGTTTAATCAATGTTTTTCGGCCTTTCTTGGCAATTAACAAAGTTTTATTTACGTTTTTTGCGTTTAATCCTGTTTTTTTTTTGCTTCATTGGCGATAAACTTGGATTATTTCATTCTTTCTCGCGGTTACTCCCATTTTTTCTGTATTCCTTGGCAATTATCATTGTTTATTCCATTTCTACTACCGTTTATTAATCTTTTTTAGCTTTTGCTTGGCTAAAATCCTCTTCTATTGCTTCTTTTTCAGCACTTTCTTACGATTTTCAGTCTTCCATTGCGAATTACCTCTTTTATTCTATTCTATTTTATTCTATCATTTTTGGCAAATACCTTGTTTATTTTCCCTGATTCGCGTTGAGGAATGAAATAAACAATGATAATTGCCAAGGAATACATAAAAAATGTGAGTAAACGCGAGAAAGAATGAAATAATCCAAGTTAATAGCCAAGGAAGCAAAAAAAAACAGGATTAAACGCAAAAAAAGAAGGTTAAACTTTGTTGATTGCCAAGAAAGGCCGAAAAACATTGATAAAACGCAAGAATGAGTTAAATAAACGAGGGTAATTTGCCACAGAAGACAGAAAATCTGGAGAATACGCAAAAAAGGTTGGAATAAAAGAGAATCAGAGCCAATAATGGCCGGAAAAGATAGAGTTAACGCGAATCAGGAAAGAATAAACAGGGTATTTGCCAAAAATGACCAAAAACACGATATTAAACGCAAGAAAGAATAGAATAAAAGAAGTAATTCGCAATGGAAGACCGACATCGTAAGAAAGTGCTGAAAAATATGGAATAGAAGAGGATTTTCGCAGAGCATAACCGAAAAAAAGCGGTAATAAACGGATGAAGGAATGGAATAAACAATGATAATTGTCAAGGAAGACAGAAAAAAATGGGAGTAAACGCATGAAAGAATGAAATAATCCAAGGTAATCGCAAACCAGGATTAAACGCAAAAAAAGAAGGTTAAACTTTGTTGATTGCCAAGAAAGGCCTAAAACATTGATAAAACGCAGGAAAGAATGAAATGAACGAGGTAATTTGCCAAAGAAGATAGAAAATCTGGAAAAACGATAGTAAGGATGGAATAAAAGAGAATCAAAGCCAATAATGGCCGGAAAAGCTAGAGTAAACGCGAATCATGGAAGAATAATCAAGGTATTTGCCAAAAATGATCAAAAATACGATTTTAAAAGCAAGAAAGATTAGAATAAAAGAGGTAATTCGCGATGGAAGACAGAAAATCTTAACGAAGGTTAAACTTTGTTGATTGCCAAGAAAGGCCTAAAACATTGATAAAACGCAAGAAAGAATGAAATAAACGAGGTAATTTGCCAAAGAATACAGAAAATCTGGAAAAACGCTTGATTATTCTTTTTAATGTTTCGCGTTTACTCCAGCTTTTCCGGCAATTATTCGCTTTGATTCTCTTTTATTCCATCCTTTCTTGCGTTTTTCCAGATTTACTGTCTTCTTTGGCAACTTACCTCGTTTATTTCATTCTTTCTTGCGTTTTATCAATGTTTTAGGCATTTCTTGGCAATCAATAAAGTTCAACCTTTGTTTTTTTGCGTTTAATCCTGGTTTTTTTGCTTCATTGGCGATTAACTTGGATTCTTTTCATTCTTTCTCGCGTTTACTCCCATTTTTTCTGTCTTCCTTGACAATTATCATTGTTTATTCCATTTCTTCTCCCGTTTATTACCGTTTTTTCGCATATGCTTGGCGAAAATCCTCTTCTATTTCCACTTTTTCAGCACTTTCTTACGATTTTCAGTCTTTCATTGCGAATTACCTTTTTATTCTATTCTTTCTTGCGTTTAATATCGTGTTTTCGATCATTTTTGGCAAATACCCTGATTATTCTTCCATGATTCGCGTTTACTCTAGCTTTTCCGGCCATTATTGGCTTTGATTCTCTTTTATTCCATCCTTACTATCGTTTTTCCAGATTTTCTATCTTCTTTGGCAAATTACCTCGTTCATTTCATTCTTTCTTGCGTTTTCTCAATGTTTTTTGGCTTTCCTTGGCAATCAACAAAGTTTTATTTTCGTTTTTTGAGTTTAATCTCGGTTTTTTTTGCTTCATTGGCGATAAACATGGAATATTTCATTCTTTCTCGCGTTTACTCCCATTATTTCAGTGTTCCGCGGCAATTATAATTGTTTATTCCATTCTTTCTCACGTTTATTACCGCTTTTTTATATTATGCTTGGCGAAAATCCTCTTTCCCTCCTTATTTTTCAGCACTTTCTTACGATTTTGGTCTTCCATTGCGTATTACTTCTTTTATTCTATTCATTCTCATTTTTAAAATCGTATTTTCGATCATTTTTTGCAATACCTTGATTATTCTTCCATGATTTGCTTTTACTCCAGCTTTTCCTGCCATTATTGGCTTTGATTCTCATTTATTCCATCCTTTCTTGCGTTTTTCCATTATTTCTGTCTTCTTTGGCAAATTACCTCGTTTATTTCATTCTTTCTTGCGTTTTATCAATTTTTTTCGACCTTTCTTGGCAATCAACAAAGTTTAATTTTCGTTTTTTGCGTTTAATCTCGGTTTATTTGTTTCATTGGCGATAAACATGGAATATTTCATTCTTTCTCTTGTTTACTCCCATTTTTTCAGTGTTCCGCGGCAATTATAATTGTTTATTCCATTCTTTCTCCCGTTTATTACCGCGTTTTTATATTATGCTTGGCGAAAATCCTCTTTTATTCCTTCTTTTTCAGCACTTTCTTACGATTTTGGTCTTCCATTGCGAATTACTTCTTTTCTTCTATACTTTCTTGCGTTTAAAATCGTATTTTCGATCATTTTTTGCAAATACCTTGATTATTCTTCCATGATTCGCGTTTACTTTAGCTTTTCCGGCCATTATTAGCTTTGATTCGCTTTTATTCCATCCTTTCTTGCGTTTTTCCAGATTTTCTGTCTTCTTTGGCAAATTACCTCGTTTATTTCTTTCTTTCTTGCGTTTTATCAATGTTTTAGGCCTTTCTTGGCAATCAACAAAGTTCAACCTTCGTTTTTTGCGTTTAATCCTGGTTTTTTTGCTTCATTGGCGATTAATTGGATTATTTCATTCTTTCCCGCGTTTACTCCCATTTTTTCTGTCTTCCTTGGCAATTATCATTGTTTATTCCAGTTCTTCTCCCGTTTATTACCGTTTTTTTTCCTTATGCTTGGCAAAAATCCTCTTCTATTTCCACTTTTTCAGCACTTTCTTACGATTTTCATTCTTCCATTGCGAATTTTCTTTTTATTCTACTCTTTCTTGCGTTTAATATCGTATTTATGATCATTTTTGGCAAATACCTTGATTATTCTTCAATAATTCGCGTTTACTCCAGCTTTTCCGGCCATTATTGGATTTGATTCTCTTTTATTCCATCCTTTCTTGCGTTTTTCCAGATTTTCTGTCTTCTTTGGCAAAATACCTAGTTTTTTTCATTCCTTCTTGCGTTTTCTCAATGTTTTTTGGCTTTCCTTGGCAATCAACAAAGTTTTACCTTCCTTTTACTCGTTTAACTGCGGTTCTTTTGCTTCCTTGGCTATTAACTTGGATTATTTCATCCTTTCTCGCGTTTACTCCCATTTTTTCTGTATTCCTTGGCAATTATCATTGTTTATTCCATTTTTTCTCCCGTTTATTACACTTTTTTAGCTTTTGCTTGGCTAAAATCTTCTTCTATTCTTTCTTTTTTAGCACTTTCTTACGATTTTCAGTCTTCCATTGCGAATTACCTCTTTTATTCTATTCTTTCTTGCGTTTAAAATCGTATTTTCGATCATTTTTGCCAAATACCTTGTTTATTCTTTCCTGAATCGCGTTCACTCTATCTTTTCCGGCATTTATTGGCTTTGATTCTCTTTTATTCTAACCTTTTTTGAGTTTTCTCCAGATTTTCTGTCTTCTGTGGCAAATTACCTCGTTTATTTAACACTTTCTTGCGTTTTCTTAATGTTTTTCGGCCTTTCTTGGCAATCAACAAAGTTTTACCGTTATTTTTCTCGTTTAAACGCCGTTTATTTTGCTTCCTGGCCATTAACTTGGATTATTTCATTCTTTCTCGCGTTTACTCCCATTTTTTCAGTGTTCCGCGGCAATTATGATTGTTTATTCCATTTCTTCTCCCGTTTATTACACTTTTGTAGATTTTGCTTGGCTAAAATCTTCTTCTATTCCTTCTTTTACAGCACTTTCTTACGATTTTCAGTCTTCCATTGCGAATTACCTCTTTTATTCTATTCTTTCTTGCGTTTAAAATCGTGTTTTCGGTCATTTTTGGCAAATACCTTGTTTATTCTTCCCTGATTCGCGTTTACTACAGCTTTTCCGTCCATTATTGGGTTTGATTCCCTTTTATTCCATCCTTTCTTGCGTTTTTCCAGATTTTCTGTCTTCTTTGGCAAATTACCTAGTGTATTTCATTCTTTCTTGCGTTTTATCAATGTTTTTCGGCCTTTCTTGGCAATCAACAAAGTTTAATTTTCGTTTTTTGCGTTTAATCTCGGTTTTTTTGTTTCATTGGCGATAAACTTGGATTATTTCATTCTTTCTCGCGTTTACTCCCATTTTTTCAGTGTTCCGCGGCAATTATAATTGTTTATTCCATTCTTTCTCACTTTTATTACCGCTTTTTTATATTATGCTTGGCGAAAATCCTCTTCTATTCCTTCTTTTTCAGCACTTTCTTACGATTTTGGTCTTCCATTGCGAATTACTTCTTTTATTCTATTCTTTCTTGCGTTTAAAATCGTATTTTCGATCATTTTTTGCAAATACCTTGATTATTCTTCCATGATTTGCGTTTACTTCAGCTTTTCCGGCCATTATTGGCTTTGATTCTCTTTTATTTCATCCTTTCTTGCGTTTTTCCAGATTTTCTGTCTTCTTTGGCAAATTACCTCGTTTATTTCATTCTTTCTTGCGTTTTATCAATGTTTTAGGCCTTTCTTGGCAATCAACAAAGATTTAAATTCAATTTAAGCGTTTAATTTCGGTTTTTTTGCATCTTTGGCGATTAACTTGGATTATTTCATTCTTTCTCGCGTTTACTCCCATTTTTTCTGTATTCCTTGGCAATTATCATTGTTTATTCCATTTCTTCTACCGTTTATTAACCTTTTTTAGCTTTTGCTTGGCTAAAATCCTCTTCTATTCCTTCTTTTTCAGCACTTTCTTACGATTTTCAGTCTTCCATTGCGAATTACCTCTTTTATTCTATTCTATTTTATTCTATCATTTTTGGCAAATACCTTGTTTATTTTCCCTGATTCGCGTTTAGGAATGGAATAAACAATTATAATTGCCAAGGAATACATAAAAAATGGGAGTAAACGCGAGAAAGAATGAAATAATCCAAGGTAATCGCAAACCAGTATTAAACGCAAAAAAATAAGGTTAAACTTTGTTGATTGCCAAGAAAGGCCTAAAACATTGAGAAAACGCAAGAAAGAATGAAAAAAACGAGATATTTTGCCAAAGAAGACAAAAAATCTGGAAAAAACGCAAGAAAGGATGGAATAAAAGAGAATCAAATCCAATAATGGCCGGAAACCCTGGAGTAAACGCGAATCATGGAAGAATAATCAAGGTATTTGTCAAAAATGATCGAAAACACGATATTAAACGCAAGAAAGAATAGAATAAAAAGGTAATTCGCAATGGAAGACTGAAAATCGTAAGAAAGTGCTGAAAAAGTGGAAATAGAAGAGGATTTTCGCCAAGCATATGCGAAAAAACGGTAATAAACGGGAGAAGAAATGGAATAAACAATGATAATTGTCAAGGAAGACAGAAAAAATGGGAGTAAACGCGAGAAAGAATGAAAAGAATCCAAGTTAATCGCCAATGAAGCACAAAAACCAGGATTAAACGCAAAAAACAAAGGTTGAACTTTATTGATTGCCAAGAAATGCCTAAAACATTGATAAAACGCAAGAAAGAATGAAATAAACGAGGTAAGTTGCCAAAGAAGACAGTAAATCTGGAAAAACGCAAGAAAGGA
>JAJPWW010000212.1:0-31338 GCA_028673005.1 Tanypteryx hageni | reverse complement strand
GTTTATTACCGTTTTTTTGCATATGCTTGTTCGAAAATCCTTTTCTATTTCCACTTTTTCAGCACTTTCTTACGACTTTGTCTTCCATTGCGAATTACCTTTTTATTCTATTCTAATCTAATAATCATGGATTATTTCATCCTTTCTCGCGTTTACTCCCATTTTTTCAATCTTCTTTGGCAATTATAATTGTTTATTCCATTCCTTCTCCCGTTTAATACAGCTTTTTCGGTTATCCTTGGCGTATATCCTCTTTGATTCCTTCTTTTTCAGCACTTTCTTACGATTTCGGTCTTCCATTGCGAATTATTTTCTTTTATTCTATTCTTTCTTGCGTTTAATATCGTATTTTCGATCATTTTTGGCAAATACCTTGTTTATTCTTTCCTGAATCGCGTTCACTCTATCTTTTCCGACTTTTATTGGCTTTGATTCTCTTTTATTCCAACCTTTTTTGAGTTTTCTCCAGATTTTCTGTCTTCTGTGGCAAATTACCTCGTTTATTTAACTCTTTCTTGCGTTTTCTTAATGTTTTTCGGCCTTTCTTGGCAATCAACAAAGTTTTACCGTTATTTTCTCGTTTAACGCCGGTTATTTTGCTTCCTTGGCCATTAACTTGGATTATTTCATTCTTTATCGCGTTTACCTCCCATTTTTTCTGTATTCCTTGGCAATTATCATTGTTTATTCCATTTCTTCTCCCGTTTATTACCCTTTTTTAGCTTTTGCTTGGATAAAATCCTCATCTATTCCTTCTTTTTCAGCACTTTCTTTCGATTTTCAGTCTTCCATTGCGAATAACCTCTTTTATTCTATTCTTTCTTGCGTTTAATATCGTGTTTTCGATAATTTTTGGCAAATACCTTGTTTATTCTTTCCTGATTCGCGTTAACTCTATCTTTTCCGGCAATTATTAGCATTGATTCTCTATTAGTTTATCCTTTTTTGCGTTTTCTCCAGATTTTCTGTCTTCTGTGGCAAATTACCTCGTTTTTTTAACTCTTTCTTGCGTTTTCTTAATGTTTTAGGCATTTCTTGGCAATCAACAATGTTTTATCTTAGTTTTTCTCATTTAACGCCGGTTATTTTGCTTCCCGTGCTATTAACTTGGATTATTTCATTCTTTATCGAGTTTACTCCCATTTTTTCTGTATTCCTTGGCAATTATCATTGTTTATTTCATTTGTTCTCCCGTTTATTACCCTTTTTTAGCTTTTGCTTGGCTAAAATCCTCTTCTAATCCTTCTTTTTCAGCACTTTCTTACGATTTTCATTCTTCCATTGCGAATTACCTCTTTTATTCTATTCTTTCTTGCGTTAAAAATCGTATTTTTGATCATTTTTGGCAAATACCTTGATTATTCTTCCATGATTCGTGTTTACTCTAGCTTTTCCGGCCATTATTCGCTTTGATTCTCTTATATTCCATCCTTTCTTGCGTTTTTCCAGATTTTCTGTCTTCTTTGGCAAATTACCTCGTTTATTTCATTCTTTCTTGCGTTTTATCAATGTTATAGGCCTTTCTTGGCAATCAACAAAGTTTTACCTTCGTTTTTCTCGTTTAAACGCCGGTTATTTTCTTAATTGGCTATTAACTTGGATTATTTCATTCTTTCTCGCATTTACTCCCATTTTATCTGTCTTCCTTAACAATTATCATTGTTTATTGCAGTTCTTCTCCTGTTTATTACAGTTTTTTCGCATATGCTTGGCGAAAATCCTTTTCTATTTCCACTTTTTCAGCACTTTCTTACGATTTTCAGTCTTCCATTGCGAATTTCCTTTTTATTCTTTTCTTTCTTGCGTTTATTATCGTATTTTCGATCATTTTTTGCAAATACCTTGAATATTCTTCAATAATTCGCGTTTACTCCTGCTTTTCCTGTCATTATTGGATTTGATTCCCTTTTATTCCATCCTTTCTTGCGTTTTTTCAGATTTTCTGTCTTCTTTGGCAAAATACCTCGTTTCTTTCATTCTTTCTTGCGTTTTATCAATGTTCTATGCCTTTCTTGGCAATCAACAAAGTTTAACCTTCGTTTTTCGCGTTTAATCCTGGTTTTTTTGCTTCATTGGCGATAAACATGGATTATTTCATTCTTTCTCGCGTTTACTCCCATTTTTTCAGTTTCTTTGGCAATTATAATTGTTTATTCCATTCCTTCTCCCGTTTATTACAGCTTTTTCGGTTATGCTTGGCGTATATCCTCTTTGATTCCTTCTTTTTTAGCACTTTCTTACGATTTCGGTCTTCCATTGCGAATCACTTCATTGATTCTATTCTTTCTTGCGTTTAATATCGTATTTTCGATCATTTTTGGCAAATACCTTGATTATTCTTCCATGATTCGCGTTTACTCCAGTTTTTCCGGTTATTATTGGCTTTGATTCTCTTTTATTCCATCTTTTCTTGCGTTTTTCCAGATTTTCTGTCTTCTTTGGCAAATTACCTCGTGTATTTCATTCTTTCTTGCGTTTTATCAATGTTTTTTCGGCCTTTCTTGGCAATCAACAAAGCTTTATTTACGTTTTTTGCGTTTAATCTCGGTTTCTTTGCTTCATTGGCGATAAACATGGATTATTTCAATCTTTCTCGCGTTTACTCCCATTTTTTTCTGTCTTCCTTGACAATTATCATTGTTTATTCCATTCCTTCATCCGTTTATTACCGCTTTTTCGGTTTTGCTTGGCGAAAATCCTCTTTTATTTCTTCTTTATCAGCACTTTCTTACGATTTCGGTCTTCCATTTCTAATTACTTTCATTTATTCTATTCTTTCTTGCGTTTAATATCGTGTTTTCGATCATTTTTGGCAAATACCTTGTTTATTCTTTCCTGAATCGCGTTAACTCTATCTTTTCCGGCAATTATTGGCATTGATTCTCTATTATTTTATCCTTTTTTGCGTTTTCCTCCAGATTTTCTGTCTTCTGTGGCAAATTACCTCGTTTATTTAACTCTTTCTTGCGTTTTCTTAATGTTTTTCGGCCTATCTTGGCAATCAACAAAGTTTTACCTTCGTTTTTCTCGTTAAAACGGCGGTTTTTTTGCTTCCTTGGCTATTAACTTAGATTATTTCATCCTTTCTCGCGTTTACTCCCATTTTTTCTGTTTTCCTTGGCAATTATCATTGTTTATTCCATTTCTTCTCCCGTTTATTACACTTTTTTAGCTTTTGCTTGGCTAAAATCTTCTTCTATTCCTTCTTTTTCAGCACTTTCGTACGATTTTCAGTCTTCCATTGCGAAGTACCTCTTTTATTCTATTCTTTCTTGCGTTTAAAATCGTATTTTCGATCATTTTTGCCAAATACCTTGTTTATTCTTCCCTGATTCGCGTTTACTCCAGCTTTTCCGTCCATTATTGGCTTTGATTCCCATTTATTCCATCCTTTCTTGCGTTTTTCCAAATTTTCTGTCTTCTTTGGCAAATTATCTCGTGTATTTCATTCTTTCTTGCGTTTAATCAATGTTTTTTCGGCCATTCTTGGCAATCAACAAAGTTTTATTTACGTTTTTTGCGTTTAATCCTGGTGTTTTTGCTTCATTGGCGATTAACTTGGATTATTTCATTCTTTCTCGCATTTACTCCCATTTTTTCTGTCTTCCTTGACAATTATCATTGTTTATTCCAGTTCTTCTCCCGTTTATTACCGTTTTTTTCGCATATGCTTGTTCGAAAATCCTTTTCTATTTCCACTTTTTCAACACTTTCTTACGACTTTGTCTTCCATTGCGAATTACATTTTTATTCTATTCTAATCTAATAATCATGGATTATTTCATCCTTTCTCGCGTTTACTCCCATTTTTTCAATCTTCTTTGGCAATTATAATTGTTTATTCCATTCCTTCTCCCGTTTATTACAGCTTTTTC
Source organism: Tanypteryx hageni (assembly GCA_028673005.1). Lineage (NCBI taxonomy): Eukaryota > Metazoa > Arthropoda > Insecta > Odonata > Petaluridae > Tanypteryx > Tanypteryx hageni. The sequence goes on along the minus strand of JAJPWW010000212.1, from coordinate 27,463 downwards.
GGTTATGCTTGGCGTATATCCTCTTTGATTCCTTCTTTTTCAGCACTTTCTTACGATTTCGGTCTTCCATTGCGAATCATTTCTTTTATTCTATTCTTTCTTGCGTTTAATATCGTATTTTCGATCATTTTTGGCAAATACCTTGTTTATTCTTTCCTGAATCGCGTTCACTCTATCTTTTCCGACTTTTATTGGCTTTGATTCTCTTTTATTCCAACCTTTTTTGAGTTTTCTCCAGATTTTCTGTCTTCTGTGGCAAATTACCTCGTTTATTTAACTCTTTCTTGCGTTTTCTTAATGTTTTTCGGCCTTTCTTGGCAATCAACAATGTTTTACCGTTATTTTTCTCGTTTAAACGCCGGTTATTTTGCTTCCTTGGCCATTAACTTGGATTATTTCATTCTTTATCGCGTTTACTCCCATTTTTTCTGTATTCCTTGGCAATTATCATTGTTTATTCCATTTCTTCTCCCGTTTATTACCTTTTTTAACTTTTTCTTGGATAAAATCCTCTTCCATTCCTTCTTTTTCAGCACTTTCTTTCGATTTTCAGTCTACCATTGCGAATAACCTCTTTTATTCTATTCTTTCTTGCGTTTAATATCGTGTTTTCGATAATTTTTGGCAAATACCTTGTTTATTCTTTCCTGATTCGCGTTAACCTCTATCTTTTCCGGCAATTATTAGCATTGATTCTCTATTATTTTATCCTTTTTTGCGTTTTCTCCAGATTTTCTGTCTTCTGTGGCAAATTACCTCGTACTTTTAACTCTTTCTTACGTTTTCTTAATGTTTTAGGCCTTTCTTGGCAATCAACAATGTTTTACCTTAGTTTTTCTCATTTAACGCCGTTTATTTTGCTTCCCGTGCTATTAACTTGGATTATTTCATTCTTTATCGCGTTTACTCCCATTTTTTCTGTATTCCTTGGCAATTATCATTGTTTATTTCATTTGTTCTCCCGTTTATTACCCTTTTTTAGCTTTTGCTTGGCTAAAATCCTCTTCTAATCCTTCTTTTTCAGCACTTTCTTACGATTTTCATTCTTCCATTGCGAATTACCTCTTTTATTCGATTCTTTCTTGCGTGTAATATCGTATTTTCGATCATTTTTGGCAAATACCTTGATTATTCTTCAATGATTCGCGTTTACACCAGCTTTTCCGGCCATTATTCGCTTTGATTCTCTTATATTCCATCCTTTCTTGCGTTTTTCCAGATTTTCTGTCTTCTTTGACAAATTACCTCGTTTATTTCATTCTTTCTTGCGTTTTATCAATGTTATAGGCCTTTCTTGGCAATCAACAAAGTTTTACCTTCGTTTTTCTAGTTTAATGCCGGTTATTTTTATTCCTTGGCGATTAACTTGGATTATTTTATTCTTTCTCGCGTTTACTCCCATTTTTTCTGTATTCCTTGGCAATTATCAATGTTTATTCCATTCCTTCTCCCGTTTATTACCCTTTTTTATTTTTTGCTTGGCTAAAATCCTCTTCTTTTCCATCTTTTTCAGCACTTTCATACGATTTTCAGTCTTCCATTGCGAATTACCTCTTTTATTCTATTCTTTCTTTCGTTTAAAATCGTATTTTCGATCATTTTTGGCAAATACCTTGATTATTCTTCCATGATTCGCGTTTACTCCAGCTTTTCCGGCCATTATTGGCTTTGATTCTCTTTTATTCCATCCTTTCTTGCGTTTTTCCAGATTTTGTCTTCTTTGGCAAATTACCTCGTTTATTTCATTCTTTCTTGCGTTTTATCAATGTTATAGGCCTTTCTTGGCAATCATCAAAGTTTAATTTTCGTTTTTTGCGTTTAATCTCGGTTTTTTTGCTTCATTGGCGATAAACATGGAATATTTCACTCTTTATCGCGTTTACTCTCATTTTTTTTCTGTATTCCTTGGCAATTATCATTGTTTATTCCATTTCTTCTCCCGTTTATTACACTTTTTTAGCTTTTGCTTGGTTATATCCTCTTCTATTCCTTCTTTTTTAGCACTTTCTTTCGATTTTCAGTCTTCTATTGCGAATAACCTATTTTATTCTATTCTTTCTTGGGTTTAATATCGTGTTTTCGATAATTTTTTGCAAATACCTTGATTATTCTTCCATGATTTGCGTTTACTTCAGCTTTTCCGGCCATTATTGGCTTTGATTCTCTTTTATTCCATCCTTTCTTGCGTTTTTCCAGATTTTCTGTCTTCTTTGGCAAATTACCTCGTTTATTTCATTCTTTCTTGCGTTTTATCAATGTTTTAGGCCTTTCTTGGCAATCAACAAAGATTTAAATTCAAATTAAGCGTTTAATTTCGGTTTTTTTGCATCTTTGGCGATTAACTTGGATTATTTCATTCTTTCTCGCGTTTACTCCCATTTTTTCTGTATTCCTTGGCAATTATCATTGTTTATTCCATTTCTTCTACCGTTTATTAACCTTTTTTAGATTTTGTTTGGCTAAAATCCTCTTCTATTCCTTCTTTTTCAGCACTTTCTTACGATTTTCAGTCTTCCATTGCGAATTACCCTCTTTTATTCTATTCTATTTTATTCTATCATTTTTGGCAAATACCTTGTTTATTTTCCCTGATTCGCGTTTAGGAATGGAATAAACAATGATCATTGCCATGGAATACTTAAAAATGGGAGTAAACGCGAGAAAGAATGAAATAATCCAAGTTAATAGCCAAGGAAGCAAAAAAACAGGATTAAACGCAAAAAAAAAGGTTAAACTTTGTTGATTGCCAAGAAAGGCCAAAAAACATTGATAAAACTCAAGAATGAGTTAAATAAACGAGGTAATTTGCCACAGAAGACAGAAAATCTGGAGAAATCGCAAAAAAGGTTGGAATAAAAGAGAATCAAAGCCAATAATGGCCGGAAAAGATAGAGTTAACGCGAATCAGGAAAGAATAAACAAGGTATTTGCCAAAAATGACCAAAAACACGATATTAAACGCAAGAAAGAATAGAATAAAAGAAGTAATTCGCAATGGAAGACCGACATCGTAAGAAAGTGCTGAAAAAGAAGGAATAGAAGAGGATTTTCGCAGAGCATAACCGAAAAAGCGGTAATAAACGGATGAAGGAATGGAATAAACAATGATAATTGTCAAGGAAGACAGAAAAAATGGGAGTAAACGCGAGAAAGAATGAAATAATCCAAGGTAATAGCCAACCAGGATTAAACGCAAAAAAAGAAGGTTAAACTTTGTTGAATGCCAAGAAAGGCCTAAAACATTGATAAAACGCAGGAAAGAATGAAATAAACGAGGTAATTTGCCAAAGAAGACAGAAAATCTGGAAAAACGATAGTAAGGATGGAATAAAAGAGAATCAAAGCCAATAATGGCCGGAAAAGCTAGAGTAAACGCGAATCATGGAAGAATAATCAAGGTATTTTTCCAAAAATGATCAAAAATACGATTTTAAACGCAAGAAAGAATAGAATAAAAGAGGTAATTCGCGATGGAAGACTGAAAATCTTAACGAAGGTTAAACTTTGTTGATTGCCAAGAAAGGCCTAAAACATTGATAAAACGCAAGAAAGAATGAAATAAACGAGGTAATTTGCCAAAGAAGACAGAAAATCTGGAAAAACGCTTGATTATTCTTTTTAATGATTCGCGTTTACTCCAGCTTTTCCGTCCATTATTCGCTTTGATTCTCTTTTATTCCATCCTTTCTTGCGTTTTTCCAGATTTTCTGTCTTCTTTGGCAACTTACCTCGTTTATTTCATTCTTTCTTGCGTTTTCTCAATGTTTTTTGGCTTTCCTTGCCAATCAACAATGTTTTATTTTCGTTTTTTGCGTTTAACCTCGGTTTTTTTGCTTCATTGGCGATTAACTTGGATTATTTCATTCTTTCTCGGGTTTACTCCCATTTTTTCTGTCTTCCTTGACAATTATCATTGTTTATTCCAGTTCTTCTCCCGTTTATTACCGTTTTTTTCGCATATGCTTGGCGAAAATCCTTTTCTATTTCCACTTTTTCAGCACTTTCTTACGATTTTTAGTCTTCCATTGCGAATTACCTTTTTTATTCTATTCTTTCTTGCGTTTAATATCGTGTTTTCGATAATTTTTGGCAAATACCTTGATTATTCTTCCATGATTCGCGTTGACTCCAGGTTTTCCGGCCATTATTGGATTTGATTCTCTTTTATTCCATCCTTTCTTGCGTTTTTCCAGATTTTCTGTCTTCTTTGGCAAAATACCTCGTTTTTTTTCATTCTTTCTTGCTTTTCTCAATGTTTTTTGGCTTTCCTTGGCAATCAACAAAGTTTTATTTTCGTTTTTTGCGTTTAATCTCGGATTTTTTGCTTCATTGGCGATAAACATGGATTATTTCATTCTTTCTCGCGTTTACTCCCATTTTTTCAGCGTTCCTTGGCAATTATAATTGTTTATTCCATTCTTTCTCCAGTTTATTACCGCTTTTTTATATTATGCTTGGCGAAAATCCTCTCTCATTCCTTATTTTTCAGCACTTTCTTACGATTTTGGTCTTCCATTGCGTATTACTTCTTTTATTCTATTCATTCTTAATTTTAAAATCGTATTTTCGATCATTTTTTGCAAATACCTTGATTATTCTTCCATAATTCGCGTTTACTCCAGCTTTTCCTGCCATTATTGGTTTTGATTCTCATTTATTCCATCCTTTCTTGCGTTTTTTCCATATTTTCTGTCTTCTTTGGCAAATTACCTTGTTTATTTCATTCTTTTCTTGCGTTTTATCAATGTTTTTCGGCCTTTCTTGGCAATCAACAAAGTTTAATTTTCGTTTTTTTGCGTTTAATCTCGGTTTTTTTGCTTCATTGGCGATAAACATGGAATATTTCATTCTTTATCGCGTTTACTCCCGTTTTTTCAGTGTTCCGCGGCAATTATAATTGTTTATTCCATTCTTTCTCCCGTTTATTACCGCTTCTTTATATTATGCTTGGCTAAAATCCTCTTCTATTCCTTCTTTTTTAGCACTTTCTTACGATTTTCAGTCTTCCATTGCGAATTACCTCTTTTATTCTATTCTTTCTTGCGTTTAAAATCGTATTTTCGATCATTTTTGCCAAATACCTTGTTTATTCTTTCCTGAATCGCGTTCACTCTATCTTTTCCGGCTTTTATTGGCTTTGATTCTCTTTTATTCCAACCTTTTTTAAGTTTTCTCCAGATTTTCTGTCTTCTGTGGCAAATTACCTCGTTTATTTAACACTTTCTTGCGTTTTCTTAATGTTTTTCGGCCTTTCTTGGCAATCAACAAAGTTTTACCGTTATTTTTCTCGTTTAACACCGGTTATTTTGCTTCCTGGCCATTAACTTGGATTATTTCATTCTTTATCGCGTTTACTCCCATTTTTTCTGTATTCCTTGGCAATTATCATTGTTTATTCCATTTCTTCTCCCGTTTATTACCCTTTTTTAGCTTTTGCTTGGATAAAATCCTCTTCTATTCCTTCTTTTTCAGCACTTTCTTACGATTTTCTGTCTTCCATTGCGAAATACCTCTTTTATTCTATTCTTTCTTGCGTTTAAAATCGTGTTATCGGTCATTTTTGGCAAATACCTTGTTTATTCTTCCCTGATTCGCGTTTACTACAGCTTTTCCGTCCATTATTGGCTTTGATTCCCTTTTATTCCATCCTTTCTTGCGTTTTACCAGATTTTCTGTCTTCTTTGGCAAATTACCTCGTGTATTTCATTCTTTCTTGCGTTTTATCAATGTTTTTCGGCCTTTCTTGGCAATCAACAAAGTTTAATTTTCGTTTTTTGCGTTTAATCTCGGTTTTTTTGCTTCATTGGCGATAAACTTGGATTATTTCATTCTTTCTCGCGTTTACTCCCATTTTTTCAGTGTTCCGCGGCAATTATAATTGTTTATTCCATTCTTTCTCACGTTTATTACCGCTTTTTTATATTATGCTTGGCGAAAATCCTCTTTTATTCCTTCTTTTTCAGCACTTTCTTACGATTTTGGTCTTCCATTGCGAATTACTTCTTTTCTTCTATACTTTCTTGCGTTTAAAATCGTATTTTCCATCATTTTTTGCAAATACCTTGATTATTCTTCCATGATTTGCGTTTACTTCAGCTTTTCCGGGCATTATTGGCTTTGATTCTCTTTTATTCCATCCTTTCTTGCGTTTTTCCAGATTTTCTGTCTTCTTTGGCAAATTACCTCGTTTATTTATTCTTTCTTGCGTTTTGTCAATGTTTTAGGCCTTTCTTGGCAATCAACAAAGATTTGAATTCAATTTAAGCGTTTAATTTCGGTTTTTTTGCATCTTTGGCGATTAACTTGGATTATTTCATTCTTTCTCGCGTTTACTCCCATTTTTTCTGTATTCCTTGGCAATTATCATTGTTTATTCCATTTCTTCTACCGTTTATTAACCTTTTTTAGCTTTTGCTTGGCTAAAATCCTCTTCTATTCCTTCTTTTTCAGCACTTTCTTACGATTTTCAGTCTTCCATTGCGAATTACCTCTTTTATTCTATTCTATTTTATTCTATCATTTTTGGCAAATACCTTGTTTATTTTCCCTGATTCGCGTTTAGGAATGGAATAAACAATGATAATTGCCAAGGAATACATAAAAAATGGGAGTAAACGCGAGAAAGAATGAAATAATCCAAGTTAATAGCCAAGGAAGCAAAAAAACAGGATTAAACGCAAAAAAAAAGTTAAACTTTGTTGATTGCCAAGAAAGGCCAAAAAACATTGATAAAACGCAAGAATGAGTTAAATAAACTAGGTAATTTGCCACAGAAGACAGAAAATCTGGAGAAAACGCAAAAAAGGTTGGAATAAAAGAGAATCAAAGCCAATAATGGCCGGAAAAGATAGAGTTAACGCGAATCAGGAAAGAATAAACAAGGTATTTGCCAAAAATGACCAAAAACACGATATTAAACGCAAGAAAGAATAGAATAAAAGAAGTAATTCGCAATGGAAGACCGACATCGTAAGAAAGTGCTGAAAAAGAAGGAATAGAAGAGGATTTTCGTAGAGCATAACCGAAAAAGCGGTAATAAACGGATGAAGGAATGGAATAAACAATGATAATTGTCAAGGAAGACAGAAAAAATGGGAGTAAACGCGAGAAAGAATGAAATAATCCAAGGTAATAGCCAACCAGGATTAAACGCTAAAAAAGAAGGTTAAACTTTGTTGAATGCCAAGAAAGGCCTAAAACATTGATAAAACGCAGGAAAGAATGAAATAAACGAGGTAATTTGCCAAAGAAGACAGAAAATCTGGAAAAAACGATAGTAAGGATGGAATAAAAGAGAATCAAAGCCAATAATGGCCGGAAAAGCTAGAGTAAACGCGAATCATGGAAGAATAATCAAGGTATTTTTCCAAAAATGATCAAAAATACGATTTTAAACGCAAGAAAGAATAGAATAAAAGAGGTAATTCGCGATGGAAGACTGAAAATCTTAACGAAGGTTAAACTTTGTTGATTGCCAAGAAAGGCCTAAAACATTGATAAAACGCAAGAAAGAATGAAATAAACGAGGTAATTTGCCAAAGAAGACAGAAAATCTGGAAAAACGCTTGATTATTCTTTTTAATGATTCGCGTTTACTCCAGCTTTTCCGGCCATTATTCGTTTTGATTCTCTTTTATTCCATCCTTTCTTGCGTTTTTCCAGATTTTCTGTCTTCTTTGGCAACTTACCTCGTTTATTTCATTATTTCTTGCATTTTCTCAATGTTTTTTGGCTTTCCTTGACAATCAACAAAGTTTTATTTTCGTTTTTTGCGTTTAACCTCGGTTTTTTTGCTTCATTGGCGATTAACTTGGATTATTTCATTCTTTCTCGGGTTTACTCCCATTTTTTCTGTCTTCCTTGACAATTATCATTGTTTATTCCAGTTCTTCTCCCGTTTATTACCGTTTTTTCGCATATGCTTGGCGAAAATCCTTTTCTATTTCCACTTTTTCAGCACTTTTTTACGATTTTCAGTCTTCCATTGCGAATTACCTTTTTATTCTATTTTTTCTTGCGTTTAATATCGTGTTTTCGATCATTTTTGGCAAATACCTTGATTATTCTTCCATGATTCGCGTTTAATCCAGGTTTTCCGGCCATTATTGGATTTGATTCTCTTTTATTCCATCCTTTCTTGCGTTTTTTCCAGATTTTCTGTCTTCTTTGGCAAAATACCTCGTTTTTTTCATTCTTTCTTGCGTTTTCTCAATGTTTTTTGGCTTTCCTTGGCAATCAACAAAGTTTTATTTTCGTTTTTTGCGTTTAATCTCGGTTTTTTTGCTTCATTGGCGATAAACATGGATTATTTCATTCTTTTCCGCGTTTACTCCCATTTTTTCAGTGTTCCTTGGCAATTATAATTCTTTATTCCATTCTTTCTCCCGTTTATTACCGCTTCTTTATATTATGCTTGGCGAAAATCCTCTTGTATTCCTTCTTTTTCAGCACTTTCTTACGATTTTGGTCTTCCATTGCGAATTATTTCTTTTCTTCTATACTTTCTTGCGTTTAAAATCTTTGGCAAATTACCTCGTTTATTTCATTCTTTCTTGCGTTTTATCAATGTTTTAGGCCTTTCTTGGCAATCATCAAAGTTCAACCTTCGTTTTTTGCGTTTAATCCTGGTTTTTTTGCTTCATTGGCGATTAATTGGATTATTTCATTCTTTCTCGCGTTTACTCCCATTTTTTCTGTATTCTTTGGCAATTATCATTGTTTATTCCATTCCTTCTTCCGTTTATTTCCCTTTTTTAGCTTTTGCTTGGCTAAAATCCTCTTCTATTCCTTCTTTTTCAGCACTTTCTTACGATTTTCAGTCTTCCATTGCGAATTACCTCTTTATTCTAGTCTTTCTTGCGTTTAAAATCGTTTTTTGATCATTTTTGGCAAATACCTTGTTTATTCTTTTCTGATTCGCGCTTACTCCAGCTTTACCGGCCATTATTGGCTTTGATTCTCTTTTATTCCATCCTTTCTTGCGTTTTTCCAGATTTTCTGTCTTCTTTGGCAAATTACCTCCTTTATTTCATTCTTTCTTGCGTTTTATCAATGTTTTAGGCCTTTCTTGGCAATCAACAAAGATTTGAATTCAATTTAAGCGTTTAATTTCGGTTTTTTTGCATCTTTGGCGATTAACTTGGATTATTTCATTCTTTCTCGCGTTTACTCCCAATTTTTCTGTATTCCTTGGCAATTATCATTGTTTATTCCATTTCTTCTACCGTTTATTAACCTTTTTTAGCTTTTGCTTGGCTAAAATCCTCTTCTATTCCTTTTTTTTCAGCACTTTCTTACGATTTTCAGTCTTCCATTGCGAATTACCTCTTTTATTCTATTCTATTTTATTCTATGATTTTTGGCAAATACCTTGTTTATTTTCCCTGATTCGCGTTTAGGAATGGAATAAACAATGATAATTGCCAAGGAATACATAAAAAATGGGAGTAAACGCGAGAAAGAATGAAATAATCCAAGTTAATAGCCAAGGAAGCAAAAAAACAGGATTAAACGCAAAAAAAAAAGGTTAAACTTTGTTGATTGCCAAGAAAGGCCAAAAAACATTGATAAAACGCAAGAATGAGTTAAATAAACTAGGTAATTTGCCACAGAAGACAGAAAATCTGGAGAAAACGCAAAAAAGGTTGGAATAAAAGAGAATCAAAGCCAATAATGGCCGGAAAAGATAGAGTTAACACGAATCAGGAAAGAATAAACAAGGTATTTGCCAAAAATGACCAAAAACACGATATTAAACGCAAGAAAGAATAGAATAAAAGAAGTAATTCGCAATGGAAGACCGACATCGTAAGAAAGTGCTGAAAAAGAAGGAATAGAAGAGGATTTTCGTAGAGCATAACCGAAAAAGCGGTAATAAACGGATGAAGGAATGGAATAAACAATGATAATTGTCAAGGAAGACAGAAAAAATGGGAGTAAACGCGAGAAAGAATGAAATAATCCAAGGTAATAGCCAACCAGGATTAAACGCTAAAAAAGAAGGTTAAACTTTGTTGAATGCCAAGAAAGGCCTAAAACATTGATAAAACGCAGGAAAGAATGAAATAAACGAGGTAATTTGCCAAAGAAGACAGAAAATCTGGAAAAACGATAGTAAGGATGGAATAAAAGAGAATCAAAGCCAATAATGGCCGGAAAAGCTAGAGTAAACGCGAATCATGGAAGAATAATCAAGGTATTTTTCCAAAAATGATCAAAAATACGATTTTAAACGCAAGAAAGAATAGAATAAAAGAGGTAATTCGCGATGGAAGACTGAAAATCTTAACGAAGGTTAAACTTTGTTGATTGCCAAGAAAGGCCTAAAACATTGATAAAACGCAAGAAAGAATGAAATAAACGAGGTAATTTGCCAAAGAAGACAGAAAATCTGGAAAAACGCTTGATTATTCTTTTTAATGATTCGCGTTTACTCCAGCTTTTCCGGCCATTATTCGTTTTGATTCTCTTTTATTCCATCCTTTCTTGCGTTTTTCCAGATTTTCTGTCTTCTTTGGCAACTTACCTCGTTTATTTCATTATTTCTTGCGTTTTCTCAATGTTTTTTGGCTTTCCTTGACAATCAACAAAGTTTTATTTTCGTTTTTTGCGTTTAACCTCGGTTTTTTTGCTTCATTGGCGATTAACTTGGATTATTTCATTCTTTCTCGGGTTTACTCCCATTTTTTCTGTCTTCCTTGACAATTATCATTGTTTATTCCAGTTCTTCTCCCGTTTATTACCGTTTTTTCGCATATGCTTGGCGAAAATCCTTTTCTATTTCCACTTTTTCAGCACTTTCTTACGATTTTCAGTCTTCCATTGCGAATTACCTTTTTATTCTATTCTTTCTTGCGTTTAATATCGTGTTTTCGATCATTTTTGGCAAATACCTTGATTATTCTTCCATGATTCGCGTTTACTCCAGGTTTTCCGGCCATTATTGGATTTGATTCTCTTTTATTTCATCCTTTCTTGCGTTTTTCCAGATTTTCTGTCTTCTTTGGCAAAATACCTCGTTTTTTCATTCTTTCTTGCGTTTTCTCAATGTTTTTTGGCTTTCCTTGGCAATCAACAAAGTTTTATTTTCGTTTTTTGCGTTTAATCTCGGTTTTTTTGCTTCATTGGCGATAAACATGGATTATTTCATTCTTTCTCGCGTTTACTCCCATTTTTTCAGTGTTCCTTGGCAATTATAATTATTTATTCCATTCTTTCTCCCGTTTATTACCGCTTCTTTATATTATGCTTGGCGAAAATCCTCTTGCATTCCTTCTTTTTCAGCACTTTCTTACGATTTTGGTCTTCCATTGCGAATTACTTCTTTTCTTCTATACTTTCTTGCGTTTAAAATCTTTGGCAAATTACCTCGTTTATTTCATTCTTTCTTGCGTTTTATCAATGTTTTAGGCCTTTCTTGGCAATCATCAAAGTTCAACCTTCGTTTTTTGCGTTTAATCCTGGTTTTTTTGCTTCATTGGCGATTAATTGGATTATTTCATTCTTTCTCGCGTTTACTCCCATTTTTTCTGTATTCTTTGGCAATTATCATTGTTTATTCCATTCCTTCTCCCGTTTATTTCCCTTTTTTAGCTTTTGCTTGGCTAAAATCCTCTTCTATTCCTTCTTTTTCAGCACTTTCTTACGATTTTCAGTCTTCCATTGCGAATTACCTCTTTTATTCTAGTCTTTCTTGCGTTTAAAATCGTTTTTTGATCATTTTTGGCAAATACCTTGTTTATTCTTTTCTGATTCGCGCTTACTCCAGCTTTACCGGCCATTATTGGCTTTGATTCTCTTTTATTCCATCCTTTCTTGCGTTTTTCCAGATTTTCTGTCTTCTTTGGCAAATTACCTCGTTTATTTCATTCTTTCTTGCGTTTTATCAATGTTTTAGGCCTTTCTTGGCAATCAACAATGTTGTACCTTCGTTTTTCTCGTTTAACGCCGGTTATTTTGCTTCCTTAGCTATTAACTTGGATTATTTCATCCTTTCTCGCGTTTTCTCCCATTTTTTCTGTCTTCCTTGACAATTATCATTGTTTATTCCATTTCTTCTCCCGTTTATTACCGTTTTTTTCGCTTATGCTTGGCAAAAATCCTCTTCTATTTCCACCTTTTCAGCACATTCTTACGATTTTCATTCTTCCATTGCGAATTACTTCTTTTATTCTATTCTTTCTTGCGTTTAAAATCGTATTTTCGATCATTTTTTGCAATACCTTGATTATTCTTCCATGATTCGCGTTTACTCCAGCTTTTCCGGCCATTATTGGCTTTTAACCTCTTATATGCCATCCTTTCTTGCGTTTTTTCCAGATTTTCTGTCTTCTTTGGCAAATTACCTTGTTTATTTCATTCTTTCTTGCGTTTTATCAATGTTTTCGGCCTTTCTTGGCAATTTAAAAAAGTTTTATTTTCGTTTTTTGCGTTTAATCTCGGTTTTTTTTGCTTCATTGGCGATGAACATGGATTATTTCATTCTTTCTCGCGTTTACTCCCATTTTTGTAGTGTTCCTTGGCAATTATAATTGTTTATTCCATTCTTTCTCCCGTTTATTACCGCTTTTTTATATTATGCTTGGCGAAAATCCTCTTTTATTCCTTCTTTTTCAGCACTTTCTTACGATTTTGGTCTTCCATTGCGAATTACTTCTTTTTTTCTATTCTTTCTTGCGTATAAAATCGTATTTTCGATCATTTTTTGCAATACCTTGATTATTCTTCCATGATTCGCGTTTACTCCAGATTTTCCGGCCATTATTGGATTTAAATCTCTTATATGCCATCCTTTCTTGAGTTTTCTCCAGATTTTCTGTCTTCTTTGGAAAATTACCTCGTTTATTTCATTATTTCTTGCGTTTTCTAAATGTTTTAGGCCTTTCTTGGCAATCAAAAAAGTTTTATTTTCGTTTTTTTCGTTTAATCTCGGTTTTTTTGCTTCATTGGCGATAAACATGGATTATTTCATTCTTTCTCGCGTTTACTCCCATTTTTTCAGTGTTCCGCGGCAATTATAATTGTTTATTCCATTCCTTCTCCCGTTTATTTCCCTTTTTTAGCTTTTGCTTGGCTAAAATCCTCTTCTATTCCTTCTTTTTCAGCACTTTCTTACGATTTTTAGTCTTCCATTGCGAATTACCTCTTTTATTCTATTCTTTCTTGCGTTTAAAATCGTTTTTTGATCATTTTTGGCAAATACCTTGTTTATTCTTTTCTGATTAGCGTTTACTCCAGCTTTACCGGCCATTATTGGCTTTGATTCTCTTTTATTCCATCCTTTCTTGCGTTTTTACAGATTTTCTGACTTCTTTGGCAAATTACCTCGTTTATTTCATTCTTTCTTGCGTTTTATCAATGTTTTTCGGCCTTTCTTGGCAATCAACAAAATTTTATTTTCGTTTTTTGCGTTTAATCTCGGTTTTTTTGCCTCATTGGCGATAAACATTGATTATTTCATTCTTTCTCGCGTTGACCCCCATTTTTTTAGTCTTTCTTGGCATTTATAATTGTTTATTCCATTCTTTCTACCGTTTATTACCGCTTTTTTATATTATGCTTGGCGAAAATCTTCTTTTAATTCTTCTTTTTCAGCACTTTCTTACGATTTTGGTCTTCCATTGCGAATTACTTCTTTTATTCTATTCTTTCTTGCGTTTAAAATCGTATTTTCGATCATTTTTGGCAAATACCTTGATTATTCTTCCATGATTCGCGTTTACTCCAGCTTTTCATGCCATTATTGGCTTTGATTCTCTTTTATTCCATCCTTTCTTGCGTTTTTCCATATTTTCTGTCTTCTTTGGCAAAATACCTCGTTTTTTTCATTCTTTCTTGCGTTTTCTCAATGTTTTTTTGGCTTTCCTTGGCAATCAACAAAGTTTTATTTTTGTTTTTTACGTTTAATCTCGGTTTTTTTGCTTCATTGGCGATAAACATGGATTATTTCATTCTTTCTCGCGTTTACTCCCATTTTTTCAGTGTTCCGCGGCAATTATAATTGTTTATTCCATTCTTTCTCCGGTTTATTACCGCTTTTTTAGCTTTTGCTTGGCTAAAATCCTCTTCTATTCCTCTTTTTCAGCACTTTCTTACGATTTTGGTCTTCCATTGCGAATTACTTCTTTTATTCTATACTTTCTTGCGTTTAAAATCGTATTTTCGATCATTTTTTGCAAATTCCTTGATTATTCTTCCATGATTCGCGTTTACGTCAGCTTTTCCGGCCATTATTGGCTTTGATTCTCTTTTATTCCATCCTTTCTTGCGTTTTTCTAGATTTTCTGTATTCTTTGGCAAATTACCTCGTTTATTTCATTCATTCTTGCGTTTTATCAATGTTTTAGGCCTTTCTTGGCAATAAACAAAGATTTAAATTCAATTTAAGCGTTTATTTTCGGTTTTTTTTGCTTCATTGGCGATTAACTTGGATTATTTCATTCTTTCTCGGGTTTACTCCCATTTTTTCTGTCTTCCTTGACAATTATCATTGTTTATTCCAGTTCTTCTCCCGTTTATTACCGTTTTTTTCGCATATGCTTGGCGAAAATCCTTTTCTATTTCCACTTTTTCAGCACTTTCTTACGATTTTTAGTCTTCCATTGCGAATTACCTTTTTATTCTATTCTTTCTTGCGTTTAATATCGTGTTTTCGATAATTTTTGGCAAATACCTTGATTATTCTTCCATGATTCGCGTTGACTCCAGGTTTTCCGGCCATTATTGGATTTGATTCTCTTTTATTCCATCCTTTCTTGCGTTTTTCCAGATTTTCTGTCTTCTTTGGCAAAATACCTCGTTTTTTTCATTCTTTCTTGCTTTTCTCAATGTTTTTTGGCTTTCCTTGGCAATCAACAAAGTTTTATTTTCGTTTTTTTGCGTTTAATCTCGGATTTTTTGCTTCATTGGCGATAAACATGGATTATTTCATTCTTTCTCGCGTTTACTCCCATTTTTTCAGCGTTCCTTGGCAATTATAATTGTTTATTCCATTCTTTCTCCAGTTTATTACCGCTTTTTTATATTATGCTTGGCGAAAATCCTCTCTCATTCCTTATTTTTCAGCACTTTCTTACGATTTTGGTCTTCCATTGCGTATTACTTCTTTTATTCTATTCATTCTTAATTTTAAAATCGTATTTTCGATCATTTTTTTGCAAATACCTTGATTATTCTTCCATAATTCGCGTTTACTCCAGCTTTTCCTGCCATTATTGGTTTTGATTCTCATTTATTCCATCCTTTCTTGCGTTTTTCCATATTTTCTGTCTTCTTTGGCAAATTACCTTGTTTATTTCATTCTTTTCTTGCGTTTTATCAATGTTTTTCGGCCTTTCTTGGCAATCAACAAAGTTTAATTTTCGTTTTTTGCGTTTAATCTCGGTTTTTTTTGCTTCATTGGCGATAAACATGGAATATTTCATTCTTTATCGCGTTTACTCCCGTTTTTTCAGTGTTCCGCGGCAATTATAATTGTTTATTCCATTCTTTCTCCCGTTTATTACCGCTTCTTTATATTATGCTTGGCTAAAATCCTCTTCTATTCCTTCTTTTTTAGCACTTTCTTACGATTTTCAGTCTTCCATTGCGAATTACCTCTTTTATTCTATTCTTTCTTGCGTTTAAAATCGTATTTTCGATCATTTTTGCCAAATACCTTGTTTATTCTTTCCTGAATCGCGTTCACTCTATCTTTTCCGGCTTTTATTGGCTTTGATTCTCTTTTATTCCAACCTTTTTTAAGTTTTCTCCAGATTTTCTGTCTTCTGTGGCAAATTACCTCGTTTATTTAACACTTTCTTGCGTTTTCTTAATGTTTTTCGGCCTTTCTTGGCAATCAACAAAGTTTTACCGTTATTTTTCTCGTTTAACACCGGTTATTTTGCTTCCTGGCCATTAACTTGGATTATTTCATTCTTTATCGCGTTTACTCCCATTTTTTCTGTATTCCTTGGCAATTATCATTGTTTATTCCATTTCTTCTCCCGTTTATTACCCTTTTTTAGCTTTTGCTTGGATAAAATCCTCTTCTATTCCTTCTTTTTCAGCACTTTCTTACGATTTTCTGTCTTCCATTGCGAAATACCTCTTTTATTCTATTCTTTCTTGCGTTTAAAATCGTGTTATCGGTCATTTTTGGCAAATACCTTGTTTATTCTTCCCTGATTCGCGTTTACTACAGCTTTTCCGTCCATTATTGGCTTTGATTCCCTTTTATTCCATCCTTTCTTGCGTTTTACCAGATTTTCTGTCTTCTTTGGCAAATTACCTCGTGTATTTCATTCTTTCTTGCGTTTTATCAATGTTTTTCGGCCTTTCTTGGCAATCAACAAAGTTTAATTTTCGTTTTTTTGCGTTTAATCTCGGTTTTTTTGCTTCATTGGCGATAAACTTGGATTATTTCATTCTTTCTCGCGTTTACTCCCATTTTTTCAGTGTTCCGCGGCAATTATAATTGTTTATTCCATTCTTTCTCACGTTTATTACCGCTTTTTTATATTATGCTTGGCGAAAATCCTCTTTTATTCCTTCTTTTTCAGCACTTTCTTACGATTTTGGTCTTCCATTGCGAATTACTTCTTTTCTTCTATACTTTCTTGCGTTTAAAATCGTATTTTCCATCATTTTTTGCAAATACCTTGATTATTCTTCCATGATTTGCGTTTACTTCAGCTTTTCCGGGCATTATTGGCTTTGATTCTCTTTTATTCCATCCTTTCTTGCGTTTTTCCAGATTTTCTGTCTTCTTTGGCAAATTACCTCGTTTATTTATTCTTTCTTGCGTTTTGTCAATGTTTTAGGCCTTTCTTGGCAATCAACAAAGATTTGAATTCAATTTAAGCGTTTAATTTCGGTTTTTTTGCATCTTTGGCGATTAACTTGGATTATTTCATTCTTTCTCGCGTTTACTCCCATTTTTTCTGTATTCCTTGGCAATTATCATTGTTTATTCCATTTCTTCTACCGTTTATTAACCTTTTTTAGCTTTTGCTTGGCTAAAATCCTCTTCTATTCCTTCTTTTTCAGCACTTTCTTACGATTTTCAGTCTTCCATTGCGAATTACCTCTTTTATTCTATTCTATTTTATTCTATCATTTTTGGCAAATACCTTGTTTATTTTCCCTGATTCGCGTTTAGGAATGGAATAAACAATGATAATTGCCAAGGAATACATAAAAAAATGGGAGTAAACGCGAGAAAGAATGAAATAATCCAAGTTAATAGCCAAGGAAGCAAAAAAACAGGATTAAACGCAAAAAAAAAGTTAAACTTTGTTGATTGCCAAGAAAGGCCAAAAAACATTGATAAAACGCAAGAATGAGTTAAATAAACTAGGTAATTTGCCACAGAAGACAGAAAATCTGGAGAAAACGCAAAAAAGGTTGGAATAAAAGAGAATCAAAGCCAATAATGGCCGGAAAAGATAGAGTTAACGCGAATCAGGAAAGAATAAACAAGGTATTTGCCAAAAATGACCAAAAACACGATATTAAACGCAAGAAAGAATAGAATAAAAGAAGTAATTCGCAATGGAAGACCGACATCGTAAGAAAGTGCTGAAAAAGAAGGAATAGAAGAGGATTTTCGTAGAGCATAACCGAAAAAGCGGTAATAAACGGATGAAGGAATGGAATAAACAATGATAATTGTCAAGGAAGACAGAAAAAATGGGAGTAAACGCGAGAAAGAATGAAATAATCCAAGGTAATAGCCAACCAGGATTAAACGCTAAAAAAGAAGGTTAAACTTTGTTGAATGCCAAGAAAGGCCTAAAACATTGATAAAACGCAGGAAAGAATGAAATAAACGAGGTAATTTGCCAAAGAAGACAGAAAATCTGGAAAAACGATAGTAAGGATGGAATAAAAGAGAATCAAAGCCAATAATGGCCGGAAAAGCTAGAGTAAACGCGAATCATGGAAGAATAATCAAGGTATTTTTCCAAAAATGATCAAAAATACGATTTTAAACGCAAGAAAGAATAGAATAAAAGAGGTAATTCGCGATGGAAGACTGAAAATCTTAACGAAGGTTAAACTTTGTTGATTGCCAAGAAAGGCCTAAAACATTGATAAAACGCAAGAAAGAATGAAATAAACGAGGTAATTTGCCAAAGAAGACAGAAAATCTGGAAAAACGCTTGATTATTCTTTTTAATGATTCGCGTTTACTCCAGCTTTTCCGGCCATTATTCGTTTTGATTCTCTTTTATTCCATCCTTTCTTGCGTTTTTCCAGATTTTCTGTCTTCTTTGGCAACTTACCTCGTTTATTTCATTATTTCTTGCATTTTCTCAATGTTTTTTGGCTTTCCTTGACAATCAACAAAGTTTTATTTTCGTTTTTTGCGTTTAACCTCGGTTTTTTTGCTTCATTGGCGATTAACTTGGATTATTTCATTCTTTCTCGGGTTTACTCCCATTTTTTCTGTCTTCCTTGACAATTATCATTGTTTATTCCAGTTCTTCTCCCGTTTATTACCGTTTTTTTCGCATATGCTTGGCGAAAATCCTTTTCTATTTCCACTTTTTCAGCACTTTTTTACGATTTTCAGTCTTCCATTGCGAATTACCTTTTTATTCTATTTTTTCTTGCGTTTAATATCGTGTTTTCGATCATTTTTGGCAAATACCTTGATTATTCTTCCATGATTCGCGTTTAATCCAGGTTTTCCGGCCATTATTGGATTTGATTCTCTTTTATTCCATCCTTTCTTGCGTTTTTCCAGATTTTCTGTCTTCTTTGGCAAAATACCTCGTTTTTTTCATTCTTTCTTGCGTTTTCTCAATGTTTTTTGGCTTTCCTTGGCAATCAACAAAGTTTTATTTTCGTTTTTTGCGTTTAATCTCGGTTTTTTTGCTTCATTGGCGATAAACATGGATTATTTCATTCTTTTCCGCGTTTACTCCCATTTTTTCAGTGTTCCTTGGCAATTATAATTCTTTATTCCATTCTTTCTCCCGTTTATTACCGCTTCTTTATATTATGCTTGGCGAAAATCCTCTTGTATTCCTTCTTTTTCAGCACTTTCTTACGATTTTGGTCTTCCATTGCGAATTATTCTTTTCTTCTATACTTTCTTGCGTTTAAAATCTTTGGCAAATTACCTCGTTTATTTCATTCTTTCTTGCGTTTTATCAATGTTTTAGGCCTTTCTTGGCAATCATCAAAGTTCAACCTTCGTTTTTTGCGTTTAATCCTGGTTTTTTTGCTTCATTGGCGATTAATTGGATTATTTCATTCTTTCTCGCGTTTACTCCCATTTTTTCTGTATTCTTTGGCAATTATCATTGTTTATTCCATTCCTTCTTCCGTTTATTTCCCTTTTTTAGCTTTTGCTTGGCTAAAATCCTCTTCTATTCCTTCTTTTTCAGCACTTTCTTACGATTTTCAGTCTTCCATTGCGAATTACCTCTTTATTCTAGTCTTTCTTGCGTTTAAAATCGTTTTTTGATCATTTTTGGCAAATACCTTGTTTATTCTTTTCTGATTCGCGCTTACTCCAGCTTTACCGGCCATTATTGGCTTTGATTCTCTTTTATTCCATCCTTTCTTGCGTTTTTCCAGATTTTCTGTCTTCTTTGGCAAATTACCTCCTTTATTTCATTCTTTCTTGCGTTTTATCAATGTTTTAGGCCTTTCTTGGCAATCAACAAAGATTTGAATTCAATTTAAGCGTTTAATTTCGGTTTTTTTGCATCTTTGGCGATTAACTTGGATTATTTCATTCTTTCTCGCGTTTACTCCCAATTTTTCTGTATTCCTTGGCAATTATCATTGTTTATTCCATTTCTTCTACCGTTTATTAACCTTTTTTAGCTTTTGCTTGGCTAAAATCCTCTTCTATTCCTTTTTTTTCAGCACTTTCTTACGATTTTCAGTCTTCCATTGCGAATTACCTCTTTTATTCTATTCTATTTTATTCTATGATTTTTGGCAAATACCTTGTTTATTTTCCCTGATTCGCGTTTAGGAATGGAATAAACAATGATAATTGCCAAGGAATACATAAAAAATGGGAGTAAACGCGAGAAAGAATGAAATAATCCAAGTTAATAGCCAAGGAAGCAAAAAAACAGGATTAAACGCAAAAAAAAAGGTTAAACTTTGTTGATTGCCAAGAAAGGCCAAAAAACATTGATAAAACGCAAGAATGAGTTAAATAAACTAGGTAATTTGCCACAGAAGACAGAAAATCTGGAGAAAACGCAAAAAAGGTTGGAATAAAAGAGAATCAAAGCCAATAATGGCCGGAAAAGATAGAGTTAACGCGAATCAGGAAAGAATAAACAAGGTATTTGCCAAAATGACCAAAAACACGATATTAAACGCAAGAAAGAATAGAATAAAAGAAGTAATTCGCAATGGAAGACCGACATCGTAAGAAAGTGCTGAAAAAGAAGGAATAGAAGAGGATTTTCGTAGAGCATAACCGAAAAAGCGGTAATAAACGGATGAAGGAATGGAATAAACAATGATAATTGTCAAGGAAGACAGAAAAAATGGGAGTAAACGCGAGAAAGAATGAAATAATCCAAGGTAATAGCCAACCAGGATTAAACGCTAAAAAAGAAGGTTAAACTTTGTTGAATGCCAAGAAAGGCCTAAAACATTGATAAAACGCAGGAAAGAATGAAATAAACGAGGTAATTTGCCAAAGAAGACAGAAAATCTGGAAAAACGATAGTAAGGATGGAATAAAAGAGAATCAAAGCCAATAATGGCCGGAAAAGCTAGAGTAAACGCGAATCATGGAAGAATAATCAAGGTATTTTTCCAAAAATGATCAAAAATACGATTTTAAACGCAAGAAAGAATAGAATAAAAGAGGTAATTCGCGATGGAAGACTGAAAATCTTAACGAAGGTTAAACTTTGTTGATTGCCAAGAAAGGCCTAAAACATTGATAAAACGCAAGAAAGAATGAAATAAACGAGGTAATTTGCCAAAGAAGACAGAAAATCTGGAAAAACGCTTGATTATTCTTTTTAATGATTCGCGTTTACTCCAGCTTTTCCGGCCATTATTCGTTTTGATTCTCTTTTATTCCATCCTTTCTTGCGTTTTTCCAGATTTTCTGTCTTCTTTGGCAACTTACCTCGTTTATTTCATTATTTCTTGCGTTTTCTCAATGTTTTTTGGCTTTCCTTGACAATCAACAAAGTTTTATTTCGTTTTTTTGCGTTTAACCTCGGTTTTTTTGCTTCATTGGCGATTAACTTGGATTATTTCATTCTTTCTCGGGTTTACTCCCATTTTTTCTGTCTTCCTTGACAATTATCATTGTTTATTCCAGTTCTTCTCCCGTTTATTACCGTTTTTTCGCATATGCTTGGCGAAAATCCTTTTCTATTTCCACTTTTTCAGCACTTTCTTACGATTTTCAGTCTTCCATTGCGAATTACCTTTTTATTCTATTCTTTCTTGCGTTTAATATCGTGTTTTCGATCATTTTTGGCAAATACCTTGATTATTCTTCCATGATTCGCGTTTACTCCAGGTTTTCCGGCCATTATTGGATTTGATTCTCTTTTATTTCATCCTTTCTTGCGTTTTTCCAGATTTTCTGTCTTCTTTGGCAAAATACCTCGTTTTTTCATTCTTTCTTGCGTTTTCTCAATGTTTTTTGGCTTTCCTTGGCAATCAACAAAGTTTTATTTTCGTTTTTTTGCGTTTAATCTCGGTTTTTTTGCTTCATTGGCGATAAACATGGATTATTTCATTCTTTCTCGCGTTTACTCCCATTTTTTCAGTGTTCCTTGGCAATTATAATTATTCTTTCTCGCGTTTACTCCCATTTTTTCAGTGTTCCTTGGCAATTATAATTATTTATTCCATTCTTTCTCCCGTTTATTACCGCTTCTTTATATTATGCTTGGCGAAAATCCTCTTGCATTCCTTCTTTTTCAGCACTTTCTTACGATTTTGGTCTTCCATTGCGAATTACTTCTTTTCTTCTATACTTTCTTGCGTTTAAAATCTTTGGCAAATTACCTCGTTTATTTCATTCTTTCTTGCGTTTTATCAATGTTTTAGGCCTTTCTTGGCAATCATCAAAGTTCAACCTTCGTTTTTTGCGTTTAATCCTGGTTTTTTTTGCTTCATTGGCGATTAATTGGATTATTTCATTCTTTCTCGCGTTTTACTCCCATTTTTTCTGTATTCTTTGGCAATTATCATTGTTTATTCCATTCCTTCTCCCGTTTTATTTCCCTTTTTTTAGCTTTTGCTTGGCTAAAATCCTCTTCTATTCCTTCTTTTTCAGCACTTTCTTACGATTTTCAGTCTTCCATTGCGAATTACCTCTTTTATTCTAGTCTTTCTTGCGTTTAAAATCGTTTTTTGATCATTTTTGGCAAATACCTTGTTTATTCTTTTCTGATTCGCGCTTACTCCAGCTTTACCGGCCATTATTGGCTTTGATTCTCTTTTATTCCATCCTTTCTTGCGTTTTTCCAGATTTTCTGTCTTCTTTGGCAAATTACCTCGTTTATTTCATTCTTTCTTGCGTTTTATCAATGTTTTAGGCCTTTCTTGGCAATCAACAATGTTGTACCTTCGTTTTTCCTCGTTTAACGCCGGTTATTTTGCTTCCTTAGCTATTAACTTGGATTATTTCATCCTTTCTCGCGTTTTCTCCCATTTTTTTCTGTCTTCCCTTGACAATTATCATTGTTTATTCCATTTCTTCTCCCGTTTATTACCCGTTTTTTTCGCTTATGCTTGGCAAAAATCCTCTTCTATTTCCACCTTTTCAGCACATTCTTACGATTTTCATTCTTCCATTGCGAATTACTTCTTTTATTCTATTCTTTCTTGCGTTTAAAATCGTATTTTTCGATCATTTTTTGCAATACCTTGATTATTCTTCCATGATTCGCGTTTACCTCCAGCTTTTTCCGGCCATTATTGGCTTTTAACCTCTTATATGCCATCCTTTCTTGCGTTTTTTTCCAGATTTTCTGTCTTCTTTGGCAAATTACCTTGTTTATTTCATTCTTTCTTGCGTTTTATCAATGTTTTCGGCCTTTCTTGGCAATTTAAAAAAGTTTTATTTTCGTTTTTTTGCGTTTAATCTCGGTTTTTTTGCTTCATTGGCGATGAACATGGATTATTTCATTCTTTCTCTCGCGTTTACTCCCATTTTTGTAGTGTTCCTGGCAATTATAATTGTTTATTCCATTCTTTCTCCCGTTTATTACCGCTTTTTTTATATTATGCTTGGCGAAAATCCTCTTTTATTCCTTCTTTTTCAGCACTTTCTTACGATTTTGGTCTTCCATTGCGAATTACTTCTTTTTTTCTATTCTTTCTTGCGTATAAAATCGTATTTTCGATCATTTTTTGCAATACCTTGATTATTCTTCCATGATTCGCGTTTACTCCAGATTTTCCGGCCATTATTGGATTTAAATCTCTTATATGCCATCCTTTCTTGAGTTTTCCTCCCAGATTTTCTGTCTTCTTTGGAAAATTACCTCGTTTATTTCATTATTTCTTGCGTTTTCTAAATGTTTTAGGCCTTTCTTGGCAATCAAAAAAGTTTTATTTTCGTTTTTTTTTCGTTTAATCTCGGTTTTTTTTGCTTCATTGGCGATAAACATGGATTATTTCATTCTTTCTCCGCGTTTACTCCCCATTTTTTCAGTGTTCCGCGGCAATTATAATTGTTTATTCCATTCCTTCTCCCGTTTATTTCCCTTTTTTAGCTTTTGCTTGGCTAAAATCCTCTTCTATTCCTTCTTTTTCAGCACTTTCTTACGATTTTTAGTCTTCCATTGCGAATTACCTCTTTTATTCTATTCTTTCTTGCGTTTAAAATCGTTTTTTTGATCATTTTTGGCAAATACCTTGTTTATTCTTTTCTGATTAGCGTTTACTCCAGCTTTACCGGCCATTATTGGCTTTGATTCTCTTTTATTCCATCCTTTCTTGCGTTTTTTACAGATTTTCTGACTTCTTTGGCAAATTACCCTCGTTTATTTCATTCTTTCTTGCGTTTTATCAATGTTTTTCGGCCTTTCTTGGCAATCAACAAAATTTTATTTTCGTTTTTTTGCGTTTAATCTCGGGTTTTTTTTGCCTCATTGGCGATAAACATTGATTATTTTCATTCTTTCTCCGCGTTGACCCCCCATTTTTTTTAGTCTTTCTTGGCATTTTATAATTGTTTATTCCATTCTTTCTACCGTTTATTACCGCTTTTTTATATTATGCTTGGGCGAAAATCTTCTTTTAATTCTTCTTTTTCAGCACTTTCTTACGATTTTGGTCTTCCATTGCGAATTACTTCTTTTTATTCTATTCTTTCTTGCGTTTAAAATCGTATTTTCGATCATTTTTGGCAAATACCTTGATTATTCTTCCATGATTCGCGTTTACCTCCAGCTTTTCATGCCATTATTGGCTTTGATTCTCTTTTATTCCATCCTTTCTTGCGTTTTTTCCATATTTTCTGTCTTCTTTGGCAAATTACCCTCGTTTATTTCGTTCTTTCTTGCGTTTTATCAATGTTTTTCGGCCTTTCTTGGTAATCAACAAAGTTTTATTTTCGTTTTTTGTGTTTAATCTCGGTTTTTTTTGCTTCATTGGCGATAAACATGGAGTATTTCATTCTTTCCTCGCGTTTACTACCATTTTTGTAGTGTTCCTTGGCAATTATAATTGTTTATTCCATCTTCTTCTCTCCCGTTTATTACCGCTTTTTTATATTATGCTTGGCGAAAATCCTCTTTTATTCCTTCTTTTTCAGCCACTTTCTTACGATTTTGGTCTTCCATTGCGAATTACTTCATTTATTCTATTCTTTCTTGCTTTTAAAATCGTATTTTTGATCATTTTTTTGCAAATACCTTGATTATTTTTCCATGATTCGCGTTTACTCCGGCTTTTCATGCCATTATTGGCTTTGATTCTCTTTTATTCCATCCTTTCTTGCGTTTTTTCCATATTTTCTGTCTTCTTTGGCAAAATACCTCGTTTTTTTTCATTCTTTCTTGCGTTTTCTCAATGTTTTTTGGCTTTCCTTGGCAATCAACAAAGTTTTATTTTTGTTTTTTACGTTTAATCTCGGTTTTTTTGCTTCATTGGCGATAAACATGGATTATTTCATTCTTCTTCTCGCGTTTACTCTCCCATTTTTTTCAGTGTTCCGCGGCAATTATAATTTGTTTATTTCCATTCTTTCTCCGGTTTATTACCGCTTTTTTAGCTTTTGCTTGGCTAAAATCCTCTTCTATTCCTTCTTTTTCAGCACTTTCTTACGATTTTGGTCTTCCATTGCGAATTACTTCTTTTATTCTATACTTTCTTGCGTTTTAAAAATCGTATTTTCGATCATTTTTTGCAAATTCCTTGATTATTCTTCCATGATTCGCGTTTACGTCAGCTTTTCCGGCCATTATTGGCTTTGATTCTCTTTTATTCCATCCTTTCTTGCGTTTTTCTAGATTTTCTGTATTCTTTGGCAAATTACCTCGTTTATTTCATTCATTCTTGCGTTTTATCAATGTTTTAGGCCTTTCTTGGCAATAAACAAAGATTTAAATTCAATTTAAGCGTTTATTTTCGGTTTTTTTTGCATCTTTGGCGATTAACTTGGATTATTTCATTCTTTCTCCGCGTTTACTCCCCATTTTTTTAGTCTTTCTTGGCAATTATAATTGTTTATTCCATTCTTTCTACCGTTTATTACCGCTTTTTTATATTATGCTTGGCGAAAATCTTCTTTTATTCCTTCTTTTTCAGCACTTTCTTACGATTTTGGTCTTCCATTGCGAATTACTTCTTTTGTTCTATTCTTTCTTGCGTTTAAAATCGTATTTTCGATCATTTTTGGCAAATACCTTGATTATTCTTCCATGATTCGCGTTTACTCCAGCTTTTCCTGCCATTATTGGCTTTGATTCTCTTTTTATACCATCCTTTCTTGCGTTTTTTCCATATTTTCTGTCTTCTTTGGCAAATTACTTTGTTTATTTCGTTTCTTTCTTGCGTTTTATCAATGTTTTTTTCGGCCTTTCTTGGTAATCAACAAAGTTTTATTTTCGTTTTTTTGCGTTTAATCTCGGTTTTTTTTGCTTCATTGGCGATAAACATGGATTATTTCATTCTTTCTCGCGTTTACTCCCATTTTTTCAGTGTTCCGCGGCAATTATAATTGTTTATTTCCATTCTTTCTCCCGTTTATTACCGCTTTTTTATATTATGCTTGGCGAAAATCCTCTTTTATTCCTTCTTTTTCAGCACTTTCTTACGATTTTGGTCTTCCATTGCGAATTACTTCTTTTATTCTATACTTTCTTGCGTTTAAAATCGTATTTTCGATCATTTTTTGCAAATTCCTTGATTATTCTTCCATGATTCGCGTTTACTCCGGCTTTTCCGGCCATTATTGGCTTTGAATCTCTTATATGCCATCCTTTCTTGAGTTTTCTCCAGATTTTCTGTCTTCTTTGGCAAATTACCTCGTTTATTTCATTCTTTCTTGCGTTTTCTAAATGTTTTAGGCCTTTCTTGGTAATCAACAAAGTTCAACCTTCGTTTTTTGCGTTTAAAATCCTGGTTTTTTTGCTTCATTGGCGATTAACTTTGATTATTTCATTCTTTCTCGCAATTACTTCCCATTTTTTCTGTCTTCCTTGACAATTAACATTGTTTATTCCAGTTCTTCTCCCGTTTATTACCGTTTTTTTTGCTTATGCTTAGCAAAAATCCTCTTCTATTTCCACTTTTCCGCACTTTCTTACGATTTTCATTGTTCCATTGCGAATTACCTTTTTATTATACTCATTCTTGCGTTTAATATCGTATTTTTGATCATTTTTGGCAAATACCTTGATTATTCTTCCATGATTCGCGTTTACTCCAGCTTTTCCTGCCATTATTGGCTTTGATTCTCTTTTATTCCATCCTTTCTTGCGTTTTTCCATATTTTTCTGTCTTCTTTGGCAAATTACCTCGTTTATTTCGTTCTTTCTTGCGTTTTATCAATGTTTTTCGGCCTTTCTTGGCAATCAACAAAGTTTTATTTTCGTTTTTTGCGTTTAATCTCGGTTTTTTTTGCTTCATTGGCGATAAACATGGAGTATTTCATTCTTTCCTCGCGTTTACTCCCATTTTTGTAGTGTTCCTTGGCAATTATAATTGTTTATTCCATTCTTTCTCTCCCGTTTATTACCGCTTTTTTATATTATGCTTGGCGAAAATCCTCTTTTATTCCTTCTTTTTCAGCACTTTCTTACGATTTTGGTCTTCCATTGCGAATTACTTCATTTATTCTATTCTTTCTTGTGTTTAAAATCGTATTTTCGATCATTTTTTGCAAATACCTTGATTATTCTTCCATGATTCGCGTTTACTCCGGCTTTTCCCTCCATTATTGGCTTTGAATCTCTTATATGACATCCTTTCTTGAGTTTTCTCCAGATTTTCTGTCTTCTTTGGCAAATTACCTCGTTTATTT
>JAJPWW010000211.1:120603-158883 GCA_028673005.1 Tanypteryx hageni | reverse complement strand
AAAGAGAATCAAAGCAAATAATGGCCGGAAAAGCTGGAGTAAACGCGAATCATGAAAGAATAATCAAGGTATTAGCAAAACATGTTTGAAAATACGATTTTAAACGCAAGAAAGAATAGAATAAAAGAAGTGATTCTCAATGGAAGACCGAAATCGTAAGAAAGTGCTGAAAAAGAAGGAATAAAAGAGGATTTTTGCCAAGCATAACCGAAAAAGCGGTAATAAACGGGAGAAATAATAGAATAAACATTTATAATTGCCAAGGAAGACAGAAAAAAGGGAGTAAACGCGAGAAAGAATGAAATAATCCAAGTTAATTGCCAAGGAAGCAAAAAAACCGGGATTAAACGCGAAAAGCGAATGTTAAACTTTTGTGATTGCCAAGAAAAGCCGAATAACATTGAGAAAACGATAGAAAGAATGAAATGAACGAGGTAATTTGCCAAAGAAGACAGAAAATCTGGAGAAAACGCAATAAAGGATGGAAAAAAAAATCTAAGTCAATAATTGCCTGAAAAGCTGGAGAAAACGCGAATCAGGGAAGAATAATCAAGGTATTAGCAAAACATGATCGAAAATACGATTTTAAACGCAAGAACGAATGGAATAAAAGAGGTAATTCGCAATAAAAAAAACCGAAAATCGAAAGAAAGTGCTGAAAAAGAAGGAATAAAAGAGGATTTTTGCCAAGCATAACCGAAAAAGCGGTAATAAACGGGAGAAGGAATGGAATTAACAATGATAATTGCCAAGGAAGACAGAAAAAAAAGGAGTAAACGCGAGTAAGAATGAAATAATCCAAGTTAATTGTCAAGGAAGCAAAAAAACCGAGATTAAACGCGAAAAACGAAGGTAAAACTTTGTTGATTACCAAGAAAGGCCAAAAAACATTGAGAAAACGAAAGAAAGAATGAAATGAACGAGGTAATTTGCCAAAGAAGACAAAAAATCTGGAGTAAAACGCAAGATAGGATGGAACAGAAGAGAATCAAATCCAATAAGGACCGGAAAAGCTGGAGTAAACGCGAATCATGGAAGAATAAACAAGGTATTTGCCAAAAATGATCGAAAATACAATATTAAACGCCAATAAGAATAGAATAAAAGAGGTAATTCGCAATGGAAGACTGAAAATCGTAAGAAAGTGCTGAAAAAGTATGAATGAAAGAGGATTTTCACCAAGCATAAGCGAAAAAACGGTAATAAACGGGAGAAGGAATGGAATTAACAATGATAATTTCCAAGGAATACAGAAAAAATGGGAGTAAACGCGAGAAAGAATGAAATAATCCATGTTTATCGCCAATGAAGCAAAAAAACCGAGATTAAACGCAAAAAAAGAAGGTAAATCTTTGTTGATTGCCAAGAAAGGCCGTAGAACATTGAGAGAACGCAGGAAAGAATGAAATAAACGAGGTAATTTTCCAAAGAAGACAGAAAATCTGGAAAAACGCAAGAAAGGATGGAATAAAAGAGAATCAAAGCAAATAATGGCCGGAAAAGCTAGAGTAAACGCGAATCATGAAAGAATAATCAAGGTATTAGCAAAACATGTTTGAAAATACGATTTTAAACGCAAGAAAGAATAGAATAAAAGAAGTAATTCGCAATGGAAGACCGAAATCGTAAGAAAGTGCTGAAAAAGAAGGAATAAAAGAGGATTTTCGCCAAGCATAAGCGAAAAAGCGGTAATAAACGGGAGAAATAATAGAATAAACATTTATAATTGCCAAGGAAGACAGAAAAAAGGGAGTAAACGCGAGAAAGAATGAAATAATCCAAGTTAATTGCCAAGGAAGCAAAAAAACCGGGATTAAACGCGAAAAGCGAATGTTAAACTTTTGTGATTGCCAAGAAAAGCCGAAAAACATTGAGAAAACGATAGAAAGAATGAAATGAACGAGGTAATTTTCCAAAGAAGACAGAATATCTGGAAAAACGCAAGAAAGGATGGAAAAAAAAATCTAAATCAATAATTGCCTGAAAAGCTGGAGAAAACGCGAATCAGGGAAGAATAATCAAGGTATTAGCAAAACATGATCGAAAATACGATTTTAAACGCAAGAACGAATGGAATAAAAGAGGTAATTCGCAATAAAAAAAACCGAAAATCGAAAGAATGTGCTGAAAAAGAAGGAATAAAAGAGGATTTTCGCCAAGCATAACCGAAAAAGCGGTAATAAACGGGAGAAGGAATGGAATAAACAATGATAATTGCCAAGGAAGACAGAAAAAAAAGGAGTAAACGCGAGTAAGAATGAAATAATCCAAGTTTTTCGCCAATGAAGCATAAAAACCGAGATTAATCGCAAAAACGAAGGGAAAACTTTGCTGATTGCCAAGAAATCCGAAAAACATTTAGAAAACGCAAGTAATAAACAAGGTAATTTGCCAAAGAAGACAGAAAATCTGGAGTAAACGCAAGATAGGATGGAACAGAAGAGAATCAAATCCAATAAGGACCGGAAAAGCTGGAGTAAACGCGAATCATGGAAGAATAAACAAGGTATTTGCCAAAAATGATCGAAAATACAATATTAAACGCCATAAAGAATAGAATAAAAGAGGTAATTCGCAATGGAAGACTGAAAATCGTAAGAAAGTGCTGAAAAAATTATGAATGAATGAGGATTCTTACCAAGCATAAGCGAAAAAACGGTAATTAACGGGAGAAGGAATGGAATTAACAATGATAATTGCCAAGGAATACAGAAAAAAATGGGAGTAAACGCGAGAAAGAATGAAATAATCCATGTTTATCGCCAATGAAGCAAAAAAACCGAGATTAAACGCAAAAAAAGAAGGTAAATCTTTGTTGATTGCCAAGAAAGGCCGTAAAACATTGAGAAAACACAGGAAAGAATGAAATAAACGAGGTAATTTCCAAAGAAGACAGAAAATCTGGAAAAACGCAAGAAAGGATGGAATAAAAGAGAATCAAAGCAAATAATGGCCGGAAAAGCTGGAGTAAACGCGAATCATGAAAGAATAATCAAGGTATTAGCAAAACATGATCAAAAATACGATTTTAAACGCAAGAAAATATAGAATAAAAGAAGTGATTCTCAATGGAAGACCGAAATCGTAAGAAAGTGCTGAAAAAGAAGGAATAAAAGAGGATTTTCGCCAAGCATAACCGAAAAAGCGGTAATAAACGGGAGAAGGAATGGAATAAACAATGATAATTGCCAAGGAAGACAGAAAAAAAAGGAGTAAACGCGAGTAAGAATGAAATAATCCAAGTTTTTCGCCAATGAAGCATAAAAACCGAGATTAATCGCAAAAAACGAAGGGAAAACTTTGCTGATTGCCAAGAAATCCGAAAAACATTTAGAAAACGCAAGAAATAAACAAGGTAATTTGCCAAAGAAGACAGAAAATCTGGAGTAAACGCAAGATAGGATGGAACAGAAGAGAATCAAATCCAATAAGGACCGGAAAAGCTGGAGTAAACGCGAATCATGGAAGAATAAACAAGGTATTTGCCAAAAATGATCGAAAATACAATATTAAACGCCAATAAGAATAGAATAAAAGAGGTAATTCGCAATGGAAGACTGAAAATCGTAAGAAAGTGCTGAAAAAATTATGAATGAATGAGGATTCTTACCAAGCATAAGCGAAAAAACGGTAATTAACGGGAGAAGGAATGGAATTAACAATGATAATTGCCAAGGAATACAGAAAAAATGGGAGTAAACGCGAGAAAGAATGAAATAATCCATGTTTATCGCCAATGAAGCAAAAAAACCGAGATTAAACGCAAAAAACGAAGGTAAATCTTTGTTGATTGCCAAGAAAGGCCGAAAAACATTGAGAAAACGCAAGAAAGAATGAAATAAACGAGGTAATTTTCCAATGAAGACAGAAAATCTGGAAAAAGGTAAGAAAGGATGGAATAAAAGAGAATCAAAGCAAATAATGGCCGGAAAAGCTGGAGTAAACGCGGATCATGAAAGAATAATCAAGGTATTAGCAAAACATGATAGAAAATACGATTTTAAAACGCAACAAAGAATAGAATAAAAGAAGTAATTCGCAATGGAAGACCGAAATCGTAAGAAAGTGCTGAAAAAGAAGGAATAAAAGAGGATTTTCGCCAAGCATAACCGAAAAAGCGGTAATAAACTGGAGAAAGAATAGAATAAACAATTATAATTGCCAAGGAAGACAGAAAAAAAAGGAGTAAACGCGAGAAAGAATGAAATAATCCAAGTTAATTGCCAAGGAAGCAAAATAACCGGGATTAAACGCGAAAAGCGAATGTTAAACTTTTGTGATTGCCAAGAAAAGCCGAAAAAAAATTGAGAAAACGCATGAAAGAATGAAATAAACGAGGTATTTTGCCAAAGAAGACAGAAAATCTGGAAAAACGAAAGAAAGGATAGAATAAAAGAGAATCAAATCCAATAATGGCCGGAAAAGCTGGAGTAAACGCGAATCATGGAAGAATAAATAAGGTATTTGCAAAATTGATCGAAAATACGATATTTAACGCAAGAAAGACTAGAATAAAAAGGTAATTCGCAATGGAAGTCTGAAAATCGTTAGAAAGTTCTGAAAAAGTGGAAATAGAAAAGGATTTTCAACAAGCATAAGCGAAAAAAACTGTAATAAACGGGAGAAGGAATGGAATAAACAATGATAATTGCCAAGGAATACAGAAAAAATGGGAGTAAACGCGAGAAAGAATGAATAATCCAAGTTAATTGTCAAGGAAGCAAAAAAACCGGGATTAAACGCGAAAAACGAAGGTAAATCTTTGATGATTGCCAAGAAATGTCGTAAAACATTGAGAAAACGCAAGAAAGAATGAAATAAATGAGGTAATTTGCCACAGAAGACAGAAAATCTGGAAAAACGCAAGAAAGGATGGAATAAAAGAGAATCAAAGCAAATAATAGCCGGAAAAGCTGGAGTAAACGCGAATCATGAAAGAATAATCAAGGTATTAGCAAAAGATGATCGAAAATACGATTTTAAACGCAAGAAAGAATAGAATAAAAGAAGTAATTCGCAATGGAAGACCGAAATCGTAAGAAAGTGCTGAAAAAGAAGGAATAAAAGAGGATTTTCGCCAAGCATAACCGAAAAAGCTGTAAAAACGGGAGAAAGAATAGAATAAACAATTGTAAATGCCAAGGAAGACAGAAAAAAAGGGAGTAAACGCGAGAAAGAATGAAATAATATAAGTTAATCGCCAAGGATGCAAAAAAAAACCGAGATTAAACGCAAAAAACGAAGGTAAAAATTTGTTGATTACCAAGAAAGGCCGAAAAACATTGAGAAAACGATAGAAAGAATGAATTGAACGAGGTAATTTGCCAAAGAAGACAGAAAATCTGGAGTAAACGCAAGATAGGATGGAACAGAAGAGAATCAAATCCAATAAGGACCGGAAAAGCTGGAGTAAACGCGAATCATGGAAGAATAAACAAGGTATTTGCCAAAAATGATCGAAAATACAATATTAAACGCCATAAAGAATAGAATAAAAGAGGTAATTCGCAATGGAAGACTGAAAATCGTAAGAAAGTGCTGAAAAAATTATGAATGAATGAGGATTCTTACCAAGCATAAGCGAAAAAACGGTAATTAACGGGAGAAGGAATGGAATTAACAATGATAATTGCCAAGGAATACAGAAAAAATGGGAGTAAACGCGAGAAAGAATGAAATAATCCATGTTTATCGCCAATGAAGCAAAAAAAACCGAGATTAAACGCAAAAAAAGAAGGTAAATCTTTGTTGATTGCCAAGAAAGGCCGTAAAACATTGAGAAAACACAGGAAAGAATGAAATAAACGAGGTAATTTCCAAAGAAGACAGAAAATCTGGAAAAACGCAAGAAAGGAATGGAATAAAAGAGAATCAAAGCAAATAATGGCCGGAAAAGCTGGAGTAAACGCGAATCATGAAAGAATAATCAAGGTATTAGCAAAACATGATCAAAAATACGATTTTAAACGCAAGAAAGTATAGAATAAAAGAAGTGATTCTCAATGGAAGACCGAAATCGTAAGAAAGTGCTGAAAAAGAAGGAATAAAAGAGGATTTTCGCCAAGCATAACCGAAAAAGCGGTAATAAACGGGAGAAGGAATGGAATAAACAATGATAATTGCCAAGGAAGACAGAAAAAAAGGAGTAAACGCGAGTAAGAATGAAATAATCCAAGTTTTTCGCCAATGAAGCATAAAAACCGAGATTAATAGCAAAAAACGAAGGGAAAACTTTGCTGATTGCCAAGAAATCCCAAAAACATTTAGAAAACGCAAGAAATAAACAAGGTAATTTGCCAAAGAAGACAGAAAATCTGGAGTAAACGCAAGATAGGATGGAACAGAAGAGAATCAAATCCAATAAGGACCGGAAAAGCTGGAGTAAACGCGAATCATGGAAGAATAAACAAGTTATTTGCCAAAAATGATCGAAAATACAATATTAAACGCCAATAAGAATAGAATAAAAGAGGTAATTCGCAATGGAAGACTGAAAATCCTAAGAAAGTGCTGAATAAGTATGAATAAAAGAGGATTTTCACCAAGCATAAGCGAAAAAACGGTAATAAACGGGAGAAGAAATGGAATTAACAATGATAATTGCCAAGGAATACAGAAAAAATGGGAGTAAACGCGAGAAAGAATGAAATAATCCATGTTTATCGACAATGAAGCAAAAAAACCAAGATTAAACGCAAAAAACGAATGTAAAGCTTTTGTGATTGCCAAGAAAAGCCGAAAAACATTGAGAAAACGCATGAAAGAATGAAATAAACGAGGTATTTTGCCAACGAAGACAGAAAATCTGGAAAAACGCAAGAAAGGATGGAAAAAAAATCTAAGTCAATAATTGCCTGAAAAGCTGGAGAAAAGGCGAATCAGGGAAGAATAAACAAGTTATTTGCCAAAAATGATCGAA
Organism: Tanypteryx hageni; assembly: GCA_028673005.1. Taxonomy (NCBI): domain Eukaryota; kingdom Metazoa; phylum Arthropoda; class Insecta; order Odonata; family Petaluridae; genus Tanypteryx; species Tanypteryx hageni. The sequence goes on along the minus strand of JAJPWW010000211.1, from coordinate 151,964 downwards.
TATACGATATTAAACGCAAGAACGAATGGAATAAAAGAGGTAATTCGCAATAAAAAAAACCGAAAATCGAAAGAAAGTGCTGAAAAAGAAGGAATAAAAGAGGATTTTCGCCAAGCATAACCGAAAAAGCGGTAATAAACGGGAGAAAGAATAGAATAAACAATTGTAAATGCCAAGGAAGACAGAAAAAAGGGAGTAAACGCGAGAAAGAATGAAATAATCCAAGTTAATCGCCAAGGATGCAAAAAAAAACCGAGATTAAACGCAAAAAACGAAGGTAAAAATTTGTTGATTACCAAGAAAGGCCGAAAAACATTGAGAAAACGATAGAAAGAATGAATTGAACGAGGTAATTTGCCAAAGAAGACAGAAAATCTGGAGTAAACGCAAGATAGGATGGAACAGAAGAGAATCAAATCCAATAAGGACCGGAAAAGCTGGAGTAAACGCGAATCATGGAAGAATAAACAAGGTATTTGCAAAAAATGATCGAAAATACAATATTAAACGCCATAAAGAATAGAATAAATGAGGTAATTCGCAATGGAAGACTGAAAATCGTAAGAAAGTGCTGAAAAAATTATGAATGAATGAGGATTCTTACCAAGCATAAGCGAAAAAACGGTAATTAACGGGAGAAGGAATGGAATTAACAATGATAATTGCCAAGGAATACAGAAAAAATGGGAGTAAACGCGAGAAAGAATGAAATAATCCATGTTTATCGCCAATAAAGCAAAAAAACCGAGATTAAACGCAAAAAAAGAAGGTAAATCTTTGTTGATTGCCAAGAAAGGCCGTAAAACATTGAGAAAACACAGGAAAGAATGAAATAAACGAGGTAATTTTCCAAAGAAGACAGAAAATCTGGAAAAACGCAAGAAAGGATGGAATAAAAGAGAATCAAAGCAAATAATGGCCTAAAAGCTGGAGTAAACGCGAATCATGAAAGAATAATCAAGGTATTAGCAAAACATGATCGAAAATACGATTTTAAACGCAAGAAAGAATAGAATAAAAGAAGTGATTCACAATGGAAGACCGAAATCGTAAGAAAGTGCTGAAAAAGAAGGAATAAAAGAGGATTTTCGCCAAGCATAACCGAAAAAGCGGTAATAAACGGGAGAAGGAATGGAATAAACAATGATAATTGCCAAGGAAGACAGAAAAAAAGGAGTAAACGCGAGTAAGAATGAAATAATCCAAGTTTTTCGCCAATGAAGCATAAAAACCGAGATTAATAGCAAAAAACGAAGGGAAAACTTTGCTGATTGCCAAGAAATCCCAAAAACATTTAGAAAACGCAAGAAATAAACAAGGTAATTTGCCAAAGAAGACAGAAAATCTGGAGTAAACGCAAGATAGGATGGAACAGAAGAGAATCAAATCCAATAAGGACCGGAAAAGCTGGAGTAAACGCGAATCATGGATGAATAAACATGGTATTTGCCAAAAATGATCGAAAATACAATATTAAACGCCAATAAGAATAGAATAAAAGAGGTAATTCGCAATAGAAGACTGAAAATCGTAAGAAAGTGCTGAAAAAGTATGAATAAAAGAGGATTTTTCACCAAGCATAACCGAAAAAAGCGGTAATAAACGGGAGAATGAATAGAATAAACAATTGTGATTGCCAAGGAAGACAGAAAAAAAGGGAGTCAACGCGAGAAAGAATGAAATAATCCAAGTTAATTGACAAGGAAGCTTAATTACCGGGATTTAAACGCGAAAAGCGAATGTTAAACTTTTGTGATTGCCAAGAAAAGCCGAAAAACATTGAGAAAACGCATGAAAGAATGAAATAAACGAGGGGTATTTTGCCAAAGAAGACAGAAAATCTGGAAAAAACGAAAGAAAGGATAGAAAAAAAGAGAATCAAATCCAATAATGGCCGGAAAAGCTGGAGTAAACGCGTATCATGGAAGAATAAACAAGGTATTTGCCAAAAATGATCGAAAATACAATATTAAACGCAAGAAAGATTAGAATAAAAAGGTAATTCGCAATGGAAGACTGAAAATCGTTAGAAAGTTCTGAAAAAGTGGAAATAGAAGAGGATTTTCGCCAAGCATAAGCGAAAAAACTGTAATAAACGGGAGAAGGAATGGAATAAACAATGATAATTGCCAAGGAATACAGAAAAAATGGGAGTAAACGCGAGAAAGAATGAATAATCCAAGTTAATTGTCAAGGAAGCAAAAAAACAAACCGGGATTAAAAGCGAAAAAACGAAGGTTAAATTTTGTTGATTACCAAGAAAGGCCGAAAAACATTGAGAAAACGATAGAAAGAATGAATTGAACGAGGGTAATTTGCCAAAGAAGACAGAAAATCTGGAGAAAACGCAAGAAAGGATTGAAAAAAAAATCTAAGTCAATAATTGCCTGAAAAGCTGGAGAAAACGCGAATCACGGAAGAATAATCAAGGTATTAGCAAAACATGATCGAAAATACAATTTTAAACGCAAGAACGAATGGAATAAAAGAGGTAATTCGCAATAAAAAAAAACCGAAAATCGAAAGAAAGTGCTGAAAAAGAAGGAATAAAAGAGGATTTTCGCCAAGCATAACCGAAAAAAGCGGTAATAAACGGGAGAAATAATAGAATAAAACATTTATAATTGCCAAGGAAGACAGAAAAAAAGGGATGTCAACGCGAGAAAGAATGAAATAATCCAAGTTAATTGCCAAGGAAGCAAAAAAACTGGGATTTAAACGCGAAAAGCGAATGTTAACTTTTGTGATTGCCAAGAAAAGCCGAAAAACATTGAGGAAAACGATAGAAAGAATGAAATGAACGAGGTAATTTGCCAAAGAAGACAGAAAATCTGGAGAAAACGCAAGAAAGGATGGAAAAAAAAATCTAAGTCAATAATTGCCTGAAAAGCTGGAGAAAACGCGAATCCGGGAAGAATAATCAAGGTATTAGCAAAACATGATCGAAAATACGATTTTAAACGCAAGAACGAATGGAATAAAAGAGGTAATTCGCAATAAAAAAAACCGAAAATCGAAAGAAAGTGCTGAAAAAGAAGGAATAAAAGAGGATTTTTCGCCAAGCATAACCGAAAAAGCGGTAATAAACGGGAGAAATAATAGAATAAACATTTATAATTGCCAAGGAAGACAGAAAAAAAAAGGGAGTAAACGCGAGAAAGAATGAAATAATCCAAGTTAATTGCCAAGGAAGCAAAATAACCGGGATTAAACGCGAAAAGCGAATGTTAAACTATTGTGATTGCCAAGAAAAGCCGAAAAACATTGAGGAAAACGCATGAAAGAATGAAATAAACGAGGTATTTTGCCAAAGAAGACAGAAAATCTGGAAAAAACGAAAGAAAGGATAGAATAAAAGAGAATCAAATCCAATAATGGCCGGAAAAGCTGGAGTAAACGCGAATCATGGAAGAATAAATAAGGTATTTGCAAAAATGATCGAAAATACGATATTTAACGCAAGAAAGACTAGAATAAAAAGGTAATTCGCAATGGAAGTCTGAAAATCGTTAGAAAGTTCTGAAAAAGTGGAAAAAGAAAAGGATTTTCAACAAGCATAAGCGAAAAAACTGTAATAAACGGGAGAAGGAATGGAATAAACAATGATAATTGCCAAGGAATACAGAAAAAATGGGAGGTAAACGCGAGAAAGAATGAATAATCCAAGTTAATTGTCAAGGAAGCAAAAAAACCGGGATTAAACGCGAAAAACGAAGGTAAATCTTTGATGATTGCCAAGAAATGTCGTTAAAACATTGAGAAAACGCAAGAAAGAATGAAATAAATGAGGGTAATTTGCCACAGAAGACAGAAAATCTGGAAAAACGCAAGAAAGGATGGAATAAAAGAGAATCAAAGCAAATAATGGCCGGAAAAGCTGGAGTAAACGCGAATCATGAAAGAATAATCAAGGTATTAGCAAAAGATGATCGAAAATACGATTTTTAAACGCAAGAAAGAATAGAATAAAAGAAGTAATTCGCAATGGAAGACCGAAATCGTAAGAAAGTGCTGAAAAAGAAGGAATAAAAGAGGATTTTCGCCAAGCATAACCGAAAAAGCTGTAATAAACGGGAGAAAGAATAGAATAAACAATTGTAAATGCCAAGGAAGACAGAAAAAAAGGGGAGGTAAACGCGAGAAAGAATGAAATTATCCAAGTTAATCGCCAAGGATGCAAAAAAAACCGAGATTAAACGCAAAAAACGAAGGTAAAAATTTGTTGATTACCAAGAAAGGCCGAAAAACATTGAGAAAACGCATGAAAGAATGAATTGAACGAGGTAATTTGCCAAAGAAGACAGAAAATCTGGAGTAAACGCAAGATAGGATGGAACAGAAGAGATGGAACAGAAGAGAATCAAATCCAATAAGGACCGGAAAAGCTGGAGTAAACGCGAATCATGGAAGAATAAACAAGGTATTTGCCAAAAATGATCGAAAATACAATATTAAACGCCATAAAGAATAGAATAAAAGAGGTAATTCGCAATGGAAGACTGAAAATCGTAAGAAAGTGCTGAAAAAATTATGAATGAATGAGGATTCTTACCAAGCATAAGCGAAAAAAACGGTAATTAACGGGAGAAGGAATGGAATTAACAATGATAATTGCCAAGGAAGACAGAAAAAAAGGAGTAAACGCGAGTAAGAATGAAATAATCCAAGTTTTTCGCCAATGAAGCATAAAAACCGAGATTAATAGCAAAAAACGAAGGGAAAACTTTGCTGATTGCCAAGAAATCCCAAAAACATTTAGAAAACGCAAGAAATAAACAAGGTAATTATCCAAAGAAGACAGAAAATCTGGAGTAAACGCAAGATAGGATGGAGCTGAAGAGAATTAAATCCAATAAGGACCGGAAAAGCTGGAGTAAACGCGAATCATGGAAGAATAAACAAGTTATTTGCCAAAAATGATCGAAAATACAATATTAAACGCCAATAAGAATAGAATAAAAGAGGTAATTCGCAATGGAAGACTGAAAATCGTAAGAAAGCGCTGAATAAGTATGAATAAAAGAGGATTTTCACCAAGCATAAGCGAAAAAACGGTAATAAACGGGAGAAGAAATGGAATTAACAATGATAATTGCCAAGGAATACAGAAAAAATGGGAGTAAACGCGAGAAAGAATGAAATAATCCATGTTTATCGACAATGAAGCAAAAAAAACCAAGATTAAACGCAAAAAACGAAGGTAAATCTTTGTTGATTGCCAAGAAAGGCCGTAAAACATTGAGAAAACGCAGGAAAGAATGAAATAAACGAGGTAATTTTCCAAAGAAGACAGAATATCTGGAAAAACGCAAGAAAGGATGGAATAAAAGAGAATCAAAGCAAATAATGGCCGGAAAAGCTGGAGTAAACGCGAATCATGAAAGAATAATCAAGGTATTAGCAAAACATGATCGAAAATACGATTTTAAATGTAAGAAAGAAAAGAATAAAAGAAGTAATTCGCAATGGAAGACCTAAATCGTAAGAAAGTGCTGAAAAAGAAGGAATAAAAGAGGATTTTCGCCAAGCATAACCGAAAAAGCGATAATAAACGGGAGAAAGAATAGAATAAACAATTGTAATTGCCAAGGAAGACAGAAAAAAAGGGAGTAAACGCGAGAAAGAATGAAATAATCCAAGTTAATCGCCAAGGATGCAAAAAAACCGAGATTAAACGCAAAAAACGAAGGTAAATCTTTGTTGATTGCCAAGAAAGGCCGAAAAACATTGAGAAAACGCAAGAAAGAATGAAATAATCGAGGTAATTTTCCAATGAAGACAGAATATCTGGAAAAACTCAAGAAAGTAGGGAATAAAAGAGAATCAAAGCCAATAATGGCCGGAAAAGCTGGAGTAAACGCGGATCATGAAAGAATAATCAAGGTATTAGCAAAACATGATCGAAAATACTATTTTAAACGCAAGAAAGAATAGAATAAAAGAAGTAATTCGCAATGGAAGACCGAAATCGTAAGAAAGTGCTGAAAAAGAAGGAATAAAAGAGGATTTTCGCCAAGCATAACCGAAAAAGCTGTAATAAACGGGAGATAGAATAGAATAAACAATTGTAAATGCCAAGGAAGACAGAAAAAACGGGAGTAAACGCGAGAAAGAATGAAATAATCCAAGTTAATCGCCAAGGATGCAAAAAAAACCGAGATTAAACGCAAAAAACGAAGGTAAAAATTTGTTGATTACCAAGAAAGGCCGAAAAACATTGAGAAAACGATAGAAAGAATGAATTGAACGAGGTAATTTGCCAAAGAAGACAGAAAATCTGGAGTAAACGCAAGATAGGATGGAACAGAAGAGAATCAAATCCAATAAGGACCGGAAAAGCTGGAGTAAACATGAATCATGGAAGAATAAACAAGGTATTTGCCAAAAATGATCGAAAATACAATATTAAACGCCATAAAGAATAGAATAAAAGAGGTAATTCGCAATGGAAGACTGAAAATCGTAAGAAAGTGCTGAAAAAATTATGAATGAATGAGGATTCTTACCAAGCATAAGCGAAAAAACGGCAATTAACGGGAGAAGGAATGGAATTAACAATGATAATTGCCAAGGAATAGAGAAAAAATGGGAGTAAACGCGAGAAAGAATGAAATAATCCATGTTTATCGCCAATGAAGCAAAAAAACCGAGATTAAACGCAAAAAAAGAATGTAAATCTTTGTTGATTGCCAAGAAAGGCCGTAAAACATTGAGAAAACACAGGAAAGAATGAAATAAACGATGTAATTTTCCAAAGAAGACAGAAAATCTGGAAAAACGCAAGAAAGGATGGAATAAAAGAGAATCAAAGCAAATAATGGCCGGAAAAGCTGGAGTAAACGCGAATCATGAAAGAATAATCAAGGTATTAGCAAAACATGATCGAAAATACGATTTTTAATGTAAGAAAGAAAAGAATAAAAGAAGTAATTCGCAATGGAAGACCTAAATCGTAAGAAAGTGCTGAAAAAGAAGGAATAAAAGAGGATTTTCGCCAAGCATAACCGAAAAAGCGGTAATAAACGGGAGAAAGAATGGAATAAACAATTGTAATTGCCAAGGAAGACAGAAAAAAAAGGGAGTAAACGCGAGAAAGAATGAAATAATCCAAGTTAATCGCCAAGGATGCAAAAAAACCGAGATTAAACGCAAAAAACGAAGGTAAATCTTTGTTGATTGCCAAGAAAGGCCGAAAAACATTGAGAAAACGCAAGAAAGAATGAAATAATCGAGGTAATTTTCCAATGAAGACAGAATATCTGGAAAAACTCAAGAAAGTAGGGAATAAAAGAGAATCAAAGCCAATAATGGCCGGAAAAGCTGGAGTAAACGCGGATCATGAAAGAATAATCAAGGTATTAGCAAAACATGATCGAAAATACGATTTTAAACGCAAGAAAGAATAGAATAAAAGAAGTAATTCGCAATGGAAGACCGAAATCGTAAGAAAGTGCTGAAAAAGAAGGAATAAAAGAGGATTTTCGCCAAGCATAACCGAAAAAGCTGTAATAAACGGGAGAAGAATAGAATAAACAATTGTAAATGCCAAGGAAGACAGAAAAAAAGGGAGTAAACGCGAGAAAGAATGAAATTATCCAAGTTAATCGCCAAGGATGCAAAAAAAAACCGAGATTAAACGCAAAAAACGAAGGTAAAAATTTGTTGATTACCAAGAAAGGCCGAAAAACATTGAGAAAACGATAGAAAGAATGAATTGAACGAGGTAATTTGCCAAAGAAGACAGAAAATCTGGAGTAAACGCAAGATAGGATGGAACAGAAGAGAATCAAATCCAATAAGGACCGGAAAAGCTGGAGTAAACATGAATCATGGAAGAATAAACAAGGTATTTGCCAAAAATGATCGAAAATACAATATTAAACGCCATAAAGAATAGAATAAAAGAGGTAATTCGCAATGGAAGACTGAAAATCGTAAGAAAGTGCTGAAAAAATTATGAATGAATGAGGATTCTTACCAAGCATAAGCGAAAAAAACGGTAATTAACGGGAGAAGGAATGGAATTAACAATGATAATTGCCAAGGAATAGAGAAAAAATGGGAGTAAACGCGAGAAAGAATGAAATAATCCATGTTTATCGCCAATGAAGCAAAAAAACCGAGATTAAACGCAAAAAAAGAATGTAAATCTTTGTTGATTGCCAAGAAAGGCCGTAAAACATTGAGAAAACACAGGAAAGAATGAAATAAACGATGTAATTTTCCAAAGAAGACAGAAAATCTGGAAAAACGCAAGAAAGGATGGAATAAAAGAGAATCAAAGCAAATAATGGCCGGAAAAGCTGGAGTAAACGCGAATCATGAAAGAATAATCAAGGTATTAGCAAAACATGATCGAAAATACGATTTTTAATGTAAGAAAGAAAAGAATAAAAGAAGTAATTCGCAATGGAAGACCTAAATCGTAAGAAAGTGCTGAAAAAGAAGGAATAAAAGAGGATTTTCGCCAAGCATAACCGAAAAAGCGGTAATAAACGGGAGAAAGAATAGAATAAACAATTGTAATTGCCAAGGAAGACAGAAAAAAAGGGAGTAAACGCGAGAAAGAATGAAATAATCCAAGTTAATCGCCAAGGATGCAAACAAACCGAGATTAAACGCAAAAAACGAAGGTAAATCTTTGTTGATTGCCAAGAAAGGCCGAAAAACATTGAGAAAACGCAAGAAAGAATGAAATAATCGAGGTAATTTTCCAATGAAGACAGAATATCTGGAAAAACGCAAGAAAGTAGGGAATAAAAGAGAATCAAAGCCAATAATGGCCGGAAAAGCTGGAGTAAACGCGGATCATGAAAGAATAATCAAGGTATTAGCAAAACATGATCGAAAATACGATTTTAAACGCAAGAAAGAATAGAATAAAAGAAGTATTTCTCAATGGAAGACCGAAATCGTAAGAAAGTGCTGAAAAAAAAGGAATAAAAGAGGATTTTCGCCAAGCATAACCGAAAAAGCGGTAATAAACGGGAGAAAGAATAGAATAAACAATTATAATTGCCAAGGAAGACAGAAAAAAAGGGAGTCAACGCGAGAAAGTATGAAATAATCCAAGTTAATTGCCAAGGAAGCAAAATAACCGGGATTAAACGCGAAAAGCGAATGTAAAGCTTTTGTGATTGCCAAGAAAAGCCGAAAAACATTGAGAAAACGCATGAAAGAATGAAATAAACGAGGTATTTTGCCAAAGAAGACAGAAAATCTGGAAAAACGCAAGAAAGGATGGAAAAAAAATCTAAGTCAATAATTGCCTGAAAAGCTGGAGAAAAGGCGAATCAGGGAAGAATAAACAAGTTATTTGCCAAAAATGATCGAATATACGATATTAAACGCAAGAACGAATGGAATAAAAGAGGTAATTCGCAATAAAAAAAAACCGAAAATCGAAAGAAAGTGCTGAAAAAGAAGGAATAAAAGAGGATTTTCGCCAAGCATAACCGAAAAAGCGGTAATAAACGGGAGAAAGAATAGAATAAACAATTGTAATTGCCAAGGAAGACAGAAAAAAAGGGAGTAAACGCGAGAAAGAATGAAATAGTCCAAGTTAATCGCCAAGGATGCAAAAAAAACCGAGATTAAACGCAAAAAACGAAGGTAAATCTTTGTTGATTACCAAGAAAGGCCGAAAAACATTGAGAAAACGATAGAAAGAATGAATTGAACGAGGTAATTTGCCAAAGAAGACAGAAAATCTGGAGTAAACGCAAGATAGGATGGAACAGAAGAGAATCAAATCCAATAAGGACCGGAAAAGCTGGAGTAAACGCGAATCATGGAAGAATAAACAAGGTATTTGCCAAAAATGATCGAAAATACAATATTAAACGCCATAAAGAATAGAATAAAAGAGGTAATTCGCAATGGAAGACTGAAAATCGTAAGAAAGTGCTGAAAAAATTATGAATGAATGAGGATTTTTACCAAGCATAAGCGAAAAAAACGGTAATTAACGGGAGAAGGAATGGAATTAACAATGATAATTGCCAAGGAATACAGAAAAAATGGGAGTAAACGCGAGAAAGAATGAAATAATCCATGTTTATCGCCAATGAAGCAAAAAAACCGAGATTAAACGCAAAAAAAGAAGGTAAATCTTTGTTGATTGCCAAGAAAGGCCGTAAAACATTGAGAAAACACAGGAAAGAATGAAATAAACGAGGTAATTTTCCAAAGAAGACAGAAAATCTGGAAAAACGCAAGAAAGGATGGAATAAAAGAGAATCAAAGCAAATAATGGCCGGAAAAGCTGGAGTAAACGCGAATCATGAAAGAATAATCAAGGTATTAGCAAAACATGATCGAAAATACGATTTTAAACGCAAGAAAGAATAGAATAAAAGAAGTGATTCTCAATGGAAGACCGAAATCGTAAGAAAGTGCTGAAAAAGAAGGAATAAAAGAGGATTTTCGCCAAGCATAACCGAAAAAGCGGTAATAAACGGGAGTAGGAATGGAATAAACAATGATAATTGCCAAGGAAGACAGAAAAAAAGGAGTAAACGCGAGTAAGAATGAAATAATCCAAGTTTTTCGCCAATGAAGCATAAAAACCGAGATTAATAGCAAAAAACGAAGGGAAAACTTTGCTGATTGCCAAGAAATCCCAAAAACATTTAGAAAACGCAAGAAATAAACAAGGTAATTATCCAAAGAAGACAGAAAATCTGGAGTAAACGCAAGATAGGATGGAACAGAAGAGAATCAAATCCAATAAGGACCGGAAAAGCTGGAGTAAACGCGAATCATGGAAGAATAAACAAGTTATTTGCCAAAAATGATCGAAAATACAATATTAAACGCCAATAAGAATAGAATAAAAGAGGTAATTCGCAATGGAAGACTGAAAATCGTAAGAAAGTGCTGAATAAGTATGAATAAAAGAGGATTTTCACCAAGCATAAGCGAAAAAACGGTAATAAACGGGAGAAGAAATGGAATTAACAATGATAATTGCCAAGGAATACAGAAAAAATGGGAGTAAACGCGAGAAAGAATGAAATAATCCATGTTTATCGACAATGAAGCAAAAAAACCAAGATTAAACGCAAAAAACGAAGGTAAATCTTTGTTGATTGCCAAGAAAGGCCGTAAAACATTGAGAAAACGCAGGAAAGAATGAAATAAACGAGGTAATTTTCCAAAGAAGACAGAAAATCTGGAAAAACGCAAGAAAGGATGGAAAAAAAATCTAAGTCAATAATTGCCTGAAAAGCTGGAGAAAACGCGAATCAGGGAAGAATAAACAAGTTATTTGCCAAAAAAGATCGAATATACGATATTAAACGCAAGAACGAATGGAATAAAAGAGGTAATTCGCAATAAAAAAAACCGAAAATCGAAAGAAAGTGCTGAAAAAGAAGGAATAAAAGAGGATTTTCGCCAAGCATAACCGAAAAAGCGGTAATAAACGTGAGAAAGAATAGAATAAACAATTATAATTGCCAAGGAAGACAGAAAAAAGTGAGTAAACGGGAGAAAGAATGAAATAATCCAAGTTAATTGCCAATTAAGCAAAATAACCGGGATTAAACGCGAAAAGCGAATGTTAAACTTTTGTGATTGCCAAGAAAAGCCGAAAAACATTGAGAAAACGCATGAAAGAATGAAATAAACGAGGTATTTTGCCAAAGAAGACAGAAAATCTGGAAAAACGAAAGAAAGGATAGAATAAAAGAGAATCAAATCCAATAATGGCCGGAAAAGCTGGAGTAAACGCGAATCATGGAAGAATAAATAAGGTATTTGCAAAAATGATCGAAAATACGATATTAAACGCAAGAAAGAATAGAATAAAAGAAGTAATTCGCAATGGAAGACCGAAATCGTAAGAAAGTGCTGAAAAAGAAGGAATAAAAGAGGATTTTCGCCAAGCATAACCGAAAAAGCGGTAATAAACGGGAGAAAGAATAGAATAAACAATTGTAATTGGCAAGGAAGACAGAAAAAAAGGGAGTAAACGCGAGAAGAATGAAATAATCCAAGTTAATCGCCAAGGATGCAAAAAAAACCGAGATTAAACGCAAAAAACGAAGGTAAATCTTTGTTGATTGCCAAGAAAGGCCGAAAAACATTGAGAAAAACGCAAGAAAGAATGAAATAAACGAGGTAATTTTCCAATGAAGACAGAATATCTGGAAAAAGGCAAGAAAGGAGGGAATAAAAGAGAATCAAAGCCAATAATGGCCGGAAAAGCTGGAGTAAACGCGAATAATGGAAGAATAATCAAGGTATTAGCAAAACATTATCGAAAATACGATTTTTAAACGCAAGGAAGAATAGAATAAAGGAAGTGATTCTCATTGGAAGACTGAAATCGTAAGAAAGTGCTGAAAAAGAAGGAATAAAAGAGGATTTTCGCCAAGCATAACCGAAAAAGCGGTAATAAACGGGAGAAAGAATAGTATAAACAATTGTAATTGCCATGAAAGACAGAAAAAAAATGAGTAAACGCGGGAAAGAATGAAATAATCCAAGTTAATCGCCAATGATGTAAATAAAACCGAGATTAAACGAAAAAACGAAGGTAAATCTTTGTTGATTGCCAAGGAAGGCCGAAAAACCTTGAGAAAACGCAAGAAAGAATGAAATAAACGAGGTAATTTTCCAACGAAGACAGAAAATCTGGAGAAAACGCAAGAAAGGATGGAAAAAAAAAATTTAAGTCAATAATTGCCTGAAAAGCTGGAGAAAACGCGAATAAGGGAAGAATAAACAAGTTATTTGCCAAAAATGTTTGAATATACGATATTAACGCAAGAACGAATGGAATAAAAGAGGTAATTCGCAATAAAAAAAAACGAAAATCGAAAGAAAGTGCTGAAAATGAAGGAATAAAAGAGGATTTTCGCCAAGCATAACCGAAAAAGCGGTAATAAACGGGAGAAGGAATGGAATAAACAATGATAATTGCCAAGGAAGACAGAAAAAAAAGGAGTAAACGCGAGTAAGAATGAAATAATCCATGTTTATCGCCAATGAAGCAAAAAACCGAGATTAAACGCAAAAAAAGAAGGTAAATCTTTGTTGATTGCCAAGAAATGCCGTAAAACATTGAGAAAACGCAGGAAAGAATGAAATAAACGAGGTAATTTTCCAAAGAAGGACAGAATATCTGGAAAAACGCAAGAAAGGATGGAATAAAAGAGAATCAAAGCAAATAATGGCCGGAAAAGCTGGAGTAAACGCGAATCATGAAAGAATAATCAAGGTATTAGCAAAACATGATCGAAAATACGATTTTAAACGCAAGAAAGAATAGAATAAAAGAAGTAATTCTCAATGGAAGACCGAAATCGTAAGAAAGTGCTGAAAAAGAAGGAATAAAAGAGGATTTTCGCCAAGCATAACCAAAAAAGCGGTAATAAACGGGAGAAAGAATAGAATAAACAATTATAATTGCCAAGGAAGACAGAAAAAAAGGGAATCAACGCGAGAAAGAATGAAATAATCCACGTTAATTGCCAAGGAAGCAAAAAAAAACGAGATTAAAAGCAAAAAACGAAAGTAAATCTTTCTTGATTGCCAAGAAAGGCCGAAAAACATTGAGAAAACGCAAGAAAGAATGAAATAAACGAGGTAATTTTCCAACGAAGACAGAATATCTGGAAAAACGCAAGAAAGGAGGGAAAAAAAGAGAATCAAAGCCAATAATGGCCGGAAAAGCTGGAGTAAACACGAATAATGGAAGAATAATCAAGGTATTAGCAAAACATGATCGAAAATACGATTTTAAACGCAAGAAAGAATAGAATAAAAGAAGTAATTCGCAATGGAAGACCGAAATCGTAAGAAAGTGCTGAAAAAGAAGGAATAAAAGAGGATTTTTGCCAAGCATAACCGAAAAAGCGGTAATAAACGGGAGAAAGAATAGAATAAAACAATTGTAATTGCCAAGGAAGACGGAAAAAAAGGGAGTAAACGCGAGAAAGAATGAAATAATCCAAGTTATTCGCCAAGGATGCAGAAAAACCGAGATTAAACGCAAAAAACGAAGGTAAATCTTTGTTGATTGCCAAGAAAGGCCGAAAAACATTGAGAAAACGCAAGAAAGAATGAAAAACGAGGTAATTTTCCAATGAAGACAGAATATCTGGAAAAACGCAAGAAAGGAGGGAATAAAAGAGAATCAAAGTCGATAATGGCCGGAAAAGCTGGAGTAAATGCGAATAATGGAAGAATAATCAAGGTATTAGCAAAAACATGATCGAAAATACGATTTTAAACGCAAGAAAGAATAGAATAAAAGAAGTAATTCTCAATGGAAGACCGAAATCGTAAGAAAGTGCTGAAAAAGAAGGAATAAAAGAGGATTTTCGCCAAGCATAACCGAAAAAGCGGTAATAAACGGGAGAAAGAATAGAATAAACAATTATAATTGCAAAGGAAGACAGAAAAAATGGGTGTAAACGCGAGAAAGAATGAATAATCCAAGTTAATTGTCAAGGAAGCAAAAAAACCGGGATTAAACGCGAAAAACGAAGGTAAAATTTTGTTGATTACCAAGAAAGGCCGAAAAACATTGAGAAAACGATAGAAAGAATGAATTGAACGAGGTAATTTGCCAAAGAAGACAGAAAACCTTGAGAAAAACGCAAGAAAGGATGGAAAAAAAAATCTAAGTCAATAATTGCCTGAAAATCTGGAGAAAACGCGAATCAGGGAAGAATAAAGAAGTTATTTGCCAAAAATGATCGAATATACGATATTAAACGCAAGAACGAATGGAATAAAAGAGGTAATTCGCAATAAAAAAAACCGAAAATCGAAAGAAAGTGCTGAAAAAGAAGGAATAAAAGAGGATTTTCGCCAAGCATAACCGAAAAAGCGGTAATAAACGGGAGAAGGAATGGAATAAACAATGATAATAGCCAAGGAAGACAGAAAAAAAAGGAGTAAACGCGAGTAAGAATGAAATAATCCAAGTTTTTCGCCAATGAAGCATAAAAACCGAGATTAATCGCAAAAAACGAAGGGAAAACTTTGCTGATTGCCAAGAAATCCGAAAAACATTTAGAAAACGCAAGAAATAAAGAAGGTAATTTGCCAAAGAAGAAGGAAAATCTGGAGTAAACGCAAGATAGGATGGAACAGAAGAGAATCAAATCCAATAAGGACCGGAAAAGCTGGAGTAAACGCGAATCATGGAAGAATAAACAAGGTATTTGCCAAAAATGATCGAAAATACAATATTAAACGCCATAAAGAATAGAATAAAAGAGGTAATTCGCAATGGAAGATTGAAAATCGTAAGAAAGTGCTGAAAAAGTATGAATAAAAGAGGATTTTCACCAAGCATAAGCGAAAAAACGGTAATAAACGGGAGAAGGAATGGAATTAATAATGATAATTGCCAAGGAATACAGAAAAAATGGGAGTAAACGCGAGAAAGAATAAAATAATCCATGTTTATCGCCAATGAAAAAAAAAAACCGAGATTAAACGCAAAAAACGAAGGTAAAACTTAATTGATTGCCAAGAAAGGGCCGTAAAACATTGAGAAAACGCAGGAAAGAAAGAAATAAACGAGGTAATTTTCCAAAGAAGACAGAATATCTGGAAAAACGCAAGAAAGGATGGAATAAAAGAGAATCAAAGCAAATAATGGCCGGAAAAGCTGGAGTAAACGCGAATCATGAAAGAATAATCAAGGTATTAGCAAAACATGATCGAAAATACGATTTTAAATGTAAGAAAGAAAAGAATAAAAGAAGTAATTCGCAATGGAAGACCTAAATCGTAAGAAAGTGCTGAAAAGAAGGAATAAAAGAGGATTTTCGCCAAGCATAACCGAAAAAGCGGTAATAAACGGGAGAAAGAATAGAATAAACAATTGTAATTGCCAAGGAAGACAGAAAAAAAGGGAGTAAACGCAAGAAAGAATGAAATAATCCAAGTTAATCGCCAAGGATGCAAAAAAAACCGAGATTAAACGCAAAAAAACGAAGGTAAATCTTTGTTCATTGCCAAGAAAGGCCGAAAAACATTGAGAAAACGCAAGAAAGAATGAAATAATCGAGGTAATTTTCCAATGAAGACAGAATATCTGGAAAAAACGCAAGAAAGTAGGGAATAAAAGAGAATCAAAGCCAATAATGGCCGGAAAAGCTGGAGTAAACGCGGATCATGAAAGAATAATCAAGGTATTAGCAAAACATGATCGAAAATACGATTTTAAACGCAAGAAAGAATAGAATAAAAGAAGTATTTCTCAATGGAAGACCGAAATCGTAAGAAAGTGCTGAAAAAGAAGGAATAAAAGAGGATTTTCGCCAAGCATAACCGAAAAAGCGGTATTAAACGGGAGAAAGAATAGAATAAACAATTATAATTGCCAAGGAAGACAGAAAAAAAGGGAGTCAACGCGAGAAAGAATGAAATAATCCAAGTTAATTGCCAAGGAAGCAAAATAACCGGGATTAAACGCGAAAAGCGAATGTAAAGCTTTTGTGATTGCCAAGAAAAGCCGAAAAACATTGAGAAAACGCATGAAAGAATGAAATAAACGAGGTATTTTGCCAAAGAAGACAGAAAATCTGGAAAAACGCAAGAAAGGAGGGAATAAAAGAGAATCAAAGTCGATAATGGCCGGAAAAGCTGGAGTAAATGCGAATAATGGAAGAATAATCAAGGTATTAGCAAAACATGATCGAAAATACGATTTTAAACGCAAGAAAGAATAGAATAAAAGAAGTAATTCTCAATGGAAGACCGAAATCGTAAGAAAGTGCTGAAAAAGAAGGAATAAAAGAGGATTTTCGCCAAGCATAACCGAAAAAGCGGTAATAAACGGGAGAAAGAATAGAATAAACAATTATAATTGCAAAGGAAGACAGAAAAAATGGGTGTAAACGCGAGAAAGAATGAAATATCCAAGTTAATTGTCAAGGAAGCAAAAAAACCGGGATTAAACGCGAAAAACGAAGGTAAAATTTTGTTGATTACCAAGAAAGGCCGAAAAACATTGAGAAAACGATAGAAAGAATGAATTGAACGAGGTAATTTGCCAAAGAAGACAGAAAATCTTGAGAAAACGCAAGAAAGGATGGAAAAAAAATCTAAGTCAATAATTGCCTGAAAATCTGGAGAAAACGCGAATCAGGGAAGAATAAAGAAGTTATTTGCCAAAAATGATCGAATATACGATATTAAACGCAAGAACGAATGGAATAAAAGAGGTAATTCGCAATAAAAAAAACCGAAAATCGAAAGAAAGTGCTGAAAAAGAAGGAATAAAAGAGGATTTTCGCCAAGCATAACCGAAAAAGCGGTAATAAACGGGAGAAGGAATGGAATAAACAATGATAATTGCCAAGGAAGACAGAAAAAAAAGGAGTAAACGCGAGTAAGAATGAAATAATCCAAGTTTTTCGCCAATGAAGCATAAAAACCGAGATTAATCGCAAAAAACGTAGGGAAAACTTTGCTGATTGCCAAGAAATCCGAAAAACATTTAGAAAACGCAAGAAATAAAGAAGGTAATTTGCCAAAGAAGAAGGAAAATCTGGAGTAAACGCAAGATAGGATGGAACAGAAGAGAATCAAATCCAATAAGGACCGGAAAAGCTGGAGTAAACGCGAATCATGGAAGAATAAACAAGGTATTTGCCAAAAATGATCGAAAAATACAATATTAAACGCCATAAAGAATAGAATAAAAGAGGTAATTCGCAATGGAAGACTGAAAATCGTAAGAAAGTGCTGAAAAAGTATGAATAAAAGAGGATTTTCACCAAGCATAAGCGAAAAAACGGTAATAAACGGGAGAAGGAATGGAATTAATAATGATAATTGCCAAGGAATACAGAAAAAATGGGAGTAAACGCGAGAAAGAATAAAATAATCCATGTTTATCGCCAATGAAAAGAAAAACCGAGATTAAACGCAAAAAACGAAGGTAAAACTTAATTGATTGCCAAGAAAGGCCGTAAAACATTGAGAAAACGCAGGAAAGAATGAAATAAACGAGGTAATTTTCCAAAGAAGACAGAATATCTGGAAAAACGCAAGAAAGGATGGAATAAAAGAGAATCAAAGCAAATAATGGCCGGAAAAGCTGGAGTAAACGCGAATCATGAAAGAATAATCAAGGTATTAGCAAAACATGATCGAAAATACGATTTCAAATGTAAGAAAGAAAAGAATAAAAGAAGTAATTCGCAATGGAAGACCTAAATCGTAAGAAAGTGCTGAAAAAGAAGGAATAAAAGAGGATTTTCGCCAAGCATAACATAAACAATTGTAATTGCCAAGGAAGACAGAAAAAAAGGGAGTAAACGCAAGAAAGAATGAAATAATCCAAGTTAATCGCCAAGGATGCAAAATAACCGGGATTAAACGCGAAAAGCGAATGTACAGCTTTTGTGATTGCCAAGAAAAGCCGAAAAACATTGAGAAAACGCATGAAAGAATGAAATAAACGAGGTATTTTGCCAAAGAAGACAGAAAATCTGGAAAAAACGCAAGAAAGGAGGGAATAAAAGAGAATCAAAGTCGATAATGGCCGGAAAAGCTGGAGTAAATGCGAATAATGGAAGAATAATCAAGGTATTAGCAAAACATGATCGAAAATACGATTTTAAACGCAAGGAAGAATAGAATAAAAGAAGTAATTCTCAATGGAAGACCGAAATCGTAAGAAAGTGCTGAAAAAGAAGGAATAAAAGAGGATTTTCGCCAAGCATAACCGAAAAAGCGGTAATAAACGGGAGAAAGAATAGAATAAACAATTATAATTGCAAAGGAAGACAGAAAAAATGGGTGTAAACGCGAGAAAGAATGAATAATCCAAGTTAATTGTCAAGGAAGCAAAAAAACCGGGATTAAACGCGAAAAACGAAGGTAAAATTTTGTTGATTACCAAGAAAGGCCGAAAAACATTGAGAAAACGATAGAAAGAATGAATTGAACGAGGTAATTTGCCAAAGAAGACAGAAAATCTTGAGAAAACGCAAGAAAGGATGGAAAAAAAAATCTAAGTCAATAATTGCCTGAAAATCTGGAGGAAAACGCGAATCAGGGAAGAATAAAGAAGTTATTTGCCAAAAATGATCGAATATACGATATTAAACGCAAGAACGAATGGAATAAAAGAGGTAATTCGCAATAAAAAAAACCGAAAATCGAAAGAAAGTGCTGAAAAAGAAGGAATAAAAGAGGATTTTCGCCAAGCATAACCGAAAAAAGCGGTAATAAACGGGAGAAGGAATGGAATAAACAATGATAATTGCCAAGGAAGACAGAAAAAAAGGAGTAGAGGAGTAAACGCGAGTAAGAATGAAATAATCCAAGTTTTTCGCCAATGAAGCATAAAAACCGAGATTAATCGCAAAAAACGAAGGGAAAACTTTGCTGATTGCCAAGAAATCCGAAAAACATTTAGAAAACGCAAGAAATAAAGAAGGTAATTTGCCAAAGAAGAAGGAAAATCTGGAGTAAACGCAAGATAGGATGGAACAGAAGAGAATCAAATCCAATAAGGACCGGAAAAGCTGGAGTAAACGCGAATCATGGAAGAATAAACAAGGTATTTGCCAAAAATGATCGAAAATACAATATTAAACGCCATAAAGAATAGAATAAAAGAGGTAATTCGCAATGGAAGACTGAAAATCGTAAGAAAGTGCTGAAAAAGTATGAATAAAAGAGGATTTTTCACCAAGCATAAGCGAAAAAAACGGTAATAAACGGGAGAAGGAATGGAATTAATAATGATAATTGCCAAGGAATACAGAAAAAATGGGAGTAAACGCGAGAAAGAATAAAATAATCCATGTTTATCGCCAATGAAAAAAAAAACCGAGATTAAACGCAAAAAACGAAGGTAAAACTTAATTGATTGCCAAGAAAGGCCGTAAAACATTGAGAAAACGCAGGAAAGAATGAAATAAACGAGGTAATTTTCCAAAGAAGACAGAATATCTGGAAAAAACGCAAGAAAGGATGGAATAAAAGAGAATCAAAGCAAATAATGGCCGGAAAAGCTGGAGTAAACGCGAATCATGAAAGAATAATCAAGGTATTAGCAAAACATGATCGAAAATACGATTTCAAATGTAAGAAAGAAAAGAATAAAAGAAGTAATTCGCAATGGAAGACCTAAATCGTAAGAAAGTGCTGAAAAAGAAGGAATAAAAGAGGATTTTCGCCAAGCATAACCGAAAAAGCGGTAATAAACGGGAGAAAGAATAGAATAAACAATTGTAATTGCCAAGGAAGACAGAAAAAAAGGGAGTAAACGCAAGAAAGAATGAAATAATCCAAGTTAATCGCCAAGGATGCAAAATAACCGGGATTAAACGCGAAAAGCGAATGTACAGCTTTTGTGATTGCCAAGAAAAGCCGAAAAACATTGAGGAAAACGCATGAAAGAATGAAATAAACGAGGTATTTTGCCAAAGAAGACAGAAAATCTGGAAAAACGCAAGAAAGGAGGGAATAAAAGAGAATCAAAGTCGATAATGGCCGGAAAAGCTGGAGTAAATGCGAATAATGGAAGAATAATCAAGGTATTAGCAAAACATGATCGAAAATACGATTTTAAACGCAAGGAAGAATAGAATAAAAGAAGTAATTCTCAATGGAAGACCGAAATCGTAAGAAAGTGCTGAAAAAGAAGGAATAAAAGAGGATTTTCGCCAAGCATAACCGAAAAAGCGGTAATAAACGGGAGAAAGAATAGAATAAACAATTATAATTGCAAAGGAAGACAGAAAAAATGGGTGTAAACGCGAGAAAGAATGAATAATCCAAGTTAATTGTCAAGGAAGCAAAAAAACCGGGATTAAACGCGAAAAACGAAGGTAAAATTTTGTTGATTACCAAGAAAGGCCGAAAAACATTGAGAAAACGATAGAAAGAATGAATTGAACGAGGTAATTTGCCAAAGAAGACAGAAAATCTTGAGAAAACGCAAGAAAGGATGGAAAAAAAAATCTAAGTCAATAATTGCCTGAAAATCTGGAGAAAACGCGAATCAGGGAAGAATAAAGAAGTTATTTGCCAAAAATGATCGAATATACGATATTAAACGCAAGAACGAATGGAATAAAAGAGGTAATTCGCAATAAAAAAACCGAAAATCGAAAGAAAGTGCTGAAAAAGAAGGAATAAAAGAGGATTTTCGCCAAGCATAACCGAAAAAAGCGGTAATAAACGGGAGAAGGAATGGAATAAACAATGATAATTGCCAAGGAAGACAGAAAAAAAAAGGAGGTAAACGCGAGTAAGAATGAAATAATCCAAGTTTTTCGCCAATGAAGCATAAAAACCGAGATTAATCGCAAAAAACGAAGGGAAAACTTTGCTGATTGCCAAGAAATCCGAAAAACATTTAGAAAACGCAAGAAATAAAGAAGGTAATTTGCCAAAGAAGAAGGAAAATCTGGAGTAAACGCAAGATAGGATGGAACAGAAGAGAATCAAATCCAATAAGGACCGGAAAAGCTGGAGTAAACGCGAATCATGGAAGAATAAACAAGGTATTTGCCAAAAATGATCGAAAATACAATATTAAACGCCATAAAGAATAGAATAAAAGAGGTAATTCGCAATGGAAGACTGAAAATCGTAAGAAAGTGCTGAAAAAGTATGAATAAAAGAGGATTTTCACCAAGCATAAGCGAAAAAAACGGTAATAAACGGGAGAAGGAATGGAATTAATAATGATAATTGCCAAGGAATACAGAAAAAAATGGGAGTAAACGCGAGAAAGAATAAAATAATCCATGTTTATCGCCAATGAAAAGAAAAACCGAGATTAAACGCAAAAAACGAAGGTAAAACTTAATTGATTGCCAAGAAAGGCCGTAAAACATTGAGAAAACGCAGGAAAGAATGAAATAAACGAGGTAATTTTCCAAAGAAGACAGAATATCTGGAAAAACGCAAGAAAGGATGGAATAAAAGAGAATCAAAGCAAATAATGGCCGGAAAAGCTGGAGTAAACGCGAATCATGAAAGAATAATCAAGGTATTAGCAAAACATGATCGAAAATACGATTTCAAATGTAAGAAAGAAAAGAATAAAAGAGGTAATTCGCAATGGAAGACCTAAATCGTAAGAAAGTGCTGAAAAAGAAGGAATAAAAGAGGATTTTCGCCAAGCATAACCGAAAAAAGCGGTAATAAACGGGAGAAAGAATAGAATAAACAATTGTAATTGCCAAGGAAGACAGAAAAAAAGGGAGTAAACGCAAGAAAGAATGAAATAATCCAAGTTAATCGCCAAGGATGCAAAATAACCGGGATTAAACGCGAAAAGCGAATGTACAGCTTTTGTGATTGCCAAGAAAAGCCGAAAAAACATTGAGAAAACGCATGAAAGAATGAAATAAACGAGGTATTTTGCCAAAGAAGACAGAAAATCTGGAAAAAACGCAAGAAAGGAGGGAATAAAAGAGAATCAAAGTCGATAATGGCCGGAAAAGCTGGAGTAAATGCGAATAATGGAAGAATAATCAAGGTATTAGCAAAACATGATCGAAAATACCCCCCCCGATTTTAAACGCAAGGAAGAATAGAATAAAAGAAGTAATTCTCAATGGAAGACCGAAATCGTAAGAAAGTGCTGAAAAAGAAGGAATAAAAGAGGATTTTCGCCAAGCATAACCGAAAAAGCGGTAATAAACGGGAGAAAGAATAGAATAAACAATTATAATTGCAAAGGAAGACAGAAAAAATGGGGTGTAAACGCGAGAAAGAATGAATAATCCAAGTTAATTGTCAAGGAAGCAAAAAAACCGGGATTAAACGCGAAAAAACGAAGGTAAAATTTTGTTGATTACCAAGAAAGGCCGAAAAACATTGAGGAAAAACGATAGAAAGAATGAATTGAACGAGGTAATTTGCCAAAGAAGACAGAAAATCTTGAGAAAACGCAAGAAAGGATGGAAAAAAAAATCTAAGTCAATAATTGCCTGAAAATCTGGAGAAAACGCGAATCAGGGAAGAATAAAGAAGTTATTTGCCAAAAATGATCGAATATACGATATTTAACGCAAGAACGAATGGAATAAAAGAGGTAATTCGCAATAAAAAAAACCGAAAATCGAAAGAAAGTGCTGAAAAAGAAGGAATAATAGAGGATTTTCGCCAAGCATAACCGAAAAAAGCGGTAATAAACGGGAGAAGGAATGGAATAAACAATGATAATTGCCAAGGAAGACAGAAAAAAAGAAGGAGGTAAACGCGAGGTAAGAATGAAATAATCCAAGTTTTTCGCCAATGAAGCATAAAAACCGAGATTAATCGCAAAAAACGAAGGGAAAACTTTGCTGATTGCCAAGAAATCCGAAAAACATTTAGAAAACGCAAGAAATAAAGAAGGTAATTTGCCAAAGAAGAAGGAAAATCTGGAGGTAAACGCAAGATAGGATGGAACAGAAGAGAATCAAATCCAATAAGGACCGGAAAAGCTGGAGTAAACGCGAATCATGGAAGAATAAACAAGTTATTTGCCAAAAATTATCGAAAATACAATATTAAACGCCAATAAGAATAGAATAAAAGAGGTAATTCGCAATGGAAGACTGAAAATCGTAAGAAAGTGCTGAATAAGTATGAATAAAAGAGGATTTTCACCAAGCATAAGCGAAAAAAACGGTAATAAACGGGAGAAGAAATAGAATTAACAATGATAATTGCCAAGGAATACAGAAAAAATGGGAGGTAAACGCGAGAAAGAATGAAATAATCCATGTTTATCGACAATGAAGCAAAAAAACCAAGATTAAACGCAAAAAACGAAGGTAAATCTTTGTTGATTGCCAAGAAAGGCCGTAAAACATTGAGAAAACGCAGGAAAGAATGAAATAAACGAGGTAATTTTCCAAAGAAGACAGAATATCTGGAAAAAACGCAAGAAAGGATGGAATAAAAGAGAATCAAAGCAAATAATGGCCGGAAAAGCTGGAGTAAACGCGAATCATGAAAGAATAATCAAGGTATTAGCAAAACATGATCGAAAATACGATTTTAAATGTAAGAAAGAAAAGAATAAAAGAAGTAATTCGCAATGGAAGACCTAAATCGTAAGAAAGTGCTGAAAAAGAAGGAATAAAAGAGGATTTTCGCCAAGCATAACCGAAAAAGCGGTAATAAACGGTAGAAAGAATAGAATAAACAAATATAATTGCCAAGGAAGACAGAAAAAAAAGGGAGTCAACGCGAGAAAGAATGAAATAATCCAAGTTAATTGCCAAGAAGCAAAATAACCGGTATTAAACGCGAAAAGCGAATGTAAAGCTTTAGTGATTGCCAATAAAAGCCAAAAAACATTGAGAAAACGCATGAAAGAATGAAATAAACGAGGTATTTTGCCAAAGAAACAGAATATCTGGAAAAACGCAAGAAAGGATGGAATAAAAGAGAATCAAAGCAAATAATTGCCGGAAAAGCTGGAGTAAACGCGAATCATGAAAGAATAATCAAGGTATTAGCAAAACATGATCGAAAATACGATTTTAAACGCAAGAAAGAATAGAATAAAAGAAATAATTCGCAATGGAAGACCGAAATCGTAAGAAAGTGCTGAAAAAGAATGAATAAAAAGAGGATTTTCGCCAAGCATAAGCGAAAAAAACGGTAATTAACGGGGAGAAGGAATGGAATTAACAATGATAATTGCCAAGGAAGACAGAAAAAAAGGGAGTAAACGCGAGAAAGAATGAAATAATCCAAGTTAATCGCCAATGATGCAAAAAACACCGAGATTAAACGCAAAAAAACGAAGGTAAATCTTTGTTGATTGCCAAGAAAGGCCGAAAAAAATTGAGGAAAACGCAAGAAAGAATGAAATAAACGAGGTCATTTTCCAATGAAGACAGAATATCTGGAAAAACGCAAGAAAGGAGGGAATAAAAGAGAATCAAAGCCAATAATGGCCGGAAAAGCTGGAGGTAAACGCCAATAATGGAAGAATAATCAAGGTATTAGCAAAACATGATCGAAAATACGATTTTAAACGCAAGAAAGAATAGAATAAAAGAAGTAATTCTCAATGGAAGACCGAAATCGTAAGAAAGTGCTGAAAAAGAAGGAATAAAAGAGGATTTTCGCCAAGCATAACCGAAAAAGCGGTAATAAACGGGAGAAAGAATAGAATAAACAATTATAATTGCCAAGGAAGACAGAAAAAAAAGGAGTCAACGCGAGAAAGAATGAAATAATCGAAGTTAATTGCCAAGGAAGCAAAATAACCGGGATTAAACGCGAAAAGCGAATGTAAAGCTTTTGTGAATGCCCAGAAAAGCCGAAAAACATTGAGAAAACGCATGAAAGAATGAAATAAACGAGGTATATTGCCAAAGAAGACAGAAAATCGGGAAAAACGCAAGATAGGATAGAATAAAAGAGAATCAAATCCAATAATGGCCGGAAAATCTGGAGTAAAAATAAGGACCGGAAAAGCTGTAGTAAACGCGAATTATGGAAGAATAAACAAGGTATTTGCCAAAAATGATCGAAAATACAATATTAAACGCCATAAAGAATAGAATAAAAGAGGTAATTCGCAATGGAAGACTGAAAATCGTAAGAAAGTGCTGAAAAAGTATGAATAAAAAGAGGATTTTCACCAAGCATAAGCGAAAAAACTGTATTAAGGGGGAGAAGGAATGGAATTAACAATGATAATTGCCAAGGAATACAGAAAAAATGTGATTAAACGCGAGAAAGAATGAAATAATCCATGTTTATCGCCAATGAAGCAAAAAAACCGAGATTAAACGCAAAAAAAGAATTTAAATCTTTGTTGATTGCCAAGAAAGGCCGTAAAACATTGAGAAAACGCAGGAAAGAATGAAATAAACGAGGTAATTTTCCAAAGAAGACAGAATATCTGGAAAAACGCAAGAAAGGATGAAATAAAAGAGAATCAAAGCAAATAATGGCCGGAAAAGCTGGAGTAAAAGCGAATCATGAAAGAATAATCAAGGTATTAGCAAAATATGATAGAAAATACGATTTTAAACGCAAGAAAGAATAGAATAAAAGAAGTAATTCGCAATGGAAGACTAAAAATCGTAAGAAAGTGCTGAAAAAGTATGAATAAAAGAGGATTTTCGCCAAGCATAAGCGAAAAAAACGGTAATAAAACGGGAGAAGGAATGGAATTAACAATGATAATTGCCAAGGAATACAGAAAAAATGGGAGTAAACGCGAGAAAGAATGAAATAATCCATGTTTATCGCCAATGAAGCAAAAAAACCGAGATTAAAAGCAAAAAAAGAAGGTAAATCCTTGTTGATTGCCAAGAAAGGCCGAAAAACATTGAGAAAACGCAAGAAAGAATGAAATAAACGAGGTAATTTTCCAATGAAGACAGAATATCTGGAATAACGCAAGAAAGGATGGAATAAAAGAGAATCAAAGCCAATAATGGCCGGAAAAGCTGGAGTAAACGCGAATAATGGAAGAATAATCAAGGTATTAGCAAAACATGATCGAAAATACGATTTTAAACGCAAGAAAGAATAGAATAAAAGAAGTAATTCTAAATCGAAGACCGAAATCGTAAGAAAGTGCTGAAAAAGAAGGAATAAAAGAGGATTTTCGCCAAGCATAACCGAAAAAGCGGTAATAAACGGGAGAAAGAATAGAATAAACAATTATAATTGCCAAGGAAGACAGAAAAAAAGGGAGTCAACGCGAGAAAGAATGAAATAATCCAAGTTAATTGCCAAGGAAGCAAAATAACAGGGATTAAACGCGAAAAGCGAATGTAAAGATTTAGTGATTGCCAATAAAAGCCGAAAAACATTGAGAAAACGCATGAAAGAATGAAATAAACGAGGTATTTTGCCAAAGAAACAAAATATCTGGAAAAACGCAAGAAAGGATGGAATAAAAGAGAATCAAATCAAATAATGGCCGGAAAAGCTGGAGTAAACGCGAATCATGAAAGAATAATCAAGGTATTAGCAAAACATGATCGAAAATACGATTTTAAACGCAAGAAAGATTAGAATAAAATAGGTAATTCGCAATGGAAGACCGAAATCGTAAGAAAGTGCTGAAAAAGAAGGAATAAAAGAGGATTTTCGCCAAGCATAAGCGAAAAAAACGGTAATAAACGGGAGAAGGAATGGAATTAACAATGATAATTGCCAAGGAATACAGAAAAAATGGGAGTAAACGCGAGAAAGAATGAAATAATCCATGTTTATCGCCAATGAAGCAAAATAACCGGGATTAAACGCGAAAAGCGAAAGTAAAGCTTTTGTGATTGCCAAGAAAAGCCGAAAAACATTGAGAAAACGCATGAAAGAATGAAATAAACGAGGTATTTTGCCAAAGAAGACAGAAAATCTGGAAAAACGCAAGAAAGGATAGAATAAAAGAGAATCAAATCCTTTAATGGCCGGAAAATCTGGAGTAAAAATAAGGACCGGAAAAGCTGTAGTAAACGCGAATTATGGAAGAATAAACAAGGTATTTGCCAAAAATGATCGAAAATACAATATTAAACGCCATAAAGAATAGAATAAAAGAGGTAATTCGCAATGGAAGACTGAAAATCGTAAGAAAGTGCTGAAAAAGTATGAATAAAAGAGGATTTTCACCAAGCATAAGCGAAAAAAACGGTAATAAGCGGGAGAAGGAATGGAATTAACAATGACAATTGCCACGGAATACAGAAAAAATGGGATTAAACGCGAGAAAGAATGAAATAATCCATGTTTATCGCCAATGAAGCAAAAAAACCGAGATTAAACGCAAAAAAAGAAGGTAAATCTTTGTTGATTGCCAAGAAAGGCCGTAAAACATTGAGAAAACGCAGTAAAGAATGAAATAAACAAGGTAATTTTCCAAAGAAGACAGAATATCTGGAAAAACGCAAGAAAGGATGGAATAAAAGAGAATCAAAGCAAATAATGGCCGGAAAAGCTGGAGTAAAAGTGAATCATGAAAGAATAATCAAGGTATTAGCAAAATATGATCGAAAATACGATTTTAAACGCAAGAAAGAATAGAATAAAAGAAGTAATTCGCAATGGAAGACCGAAATCGAAAGAAAGTGCTGAAAAAGAAGGAATAAAAGAGGATTTTCGCCAAGCATAACCGAAAAAGCGGTAAAACGTGAGAAAGAATAGAATAAACAATTATAATTGCCAAGGAAGACAGAAAAAATGGGTGTAAACGCGAGAAAGAATGAATAATCCAAGTTAATTGTCAAGGAAGCAAAAAAAACCGGGATTAAACGCGAAAAACGAAGGTAAAATTTTGTTGATTACCAAGAAAGGCCGAAAAACATTGAGAAAACGCATGAAAGAATGAAATAAACGAGGTAATTTGCCAAAGAAGAAAGAAAATCTGGAAAAAACGCAAGAAAGGATGGAAAAAAAATCTAAGTCAATAATTGCCTGAAAATCTGGAGAAAACGCGAATCAGGGAAGAATAAAGAAGTTATTTGCCAAAAATGATCGAATATACGATATTAAATGCAAGAACGAATGGAATAAAAGAGGTAATTCGAAATAAAAAAAACCGAAAATCGAAAGAAAGTGCTGAATAAGAAGGAATAAAAGAGGATTTTCGCCAAGCATAACCGAAAAAGCGGTAATAAACGGGAGAAGGAATGGAATAAACAATGATAATTGCCAAGGAAGACAGAAAATCTGGAGTAAACGCAAGATAGGATGGAAAAGAAGAGAATCAAATCCAATAAGGACCGGAAAAGCTGTAGTAAACGCGAATTATGGAAGAATAAACAAGGTATTTGCCAAAAATGATCGAAAATACAATATTAAACGCCATAAAGAATAGAATAAAAGAGGTAATTCGCAATGGAAGACTGAAAATCGTAAGAAAGTGTTGAAAAAGTATGAATAAAAGAGGATTTTCACCAAGCTTAAGCGAAAAAACGGTAATAAACGGGAGAAGGAATGGAATTAACAATGATAATTGCCAAGGAATACAGAAAAAATGGGAGTAAACGCGAGAAAGAATGAAATAATCCATGTTTATCGCCAATGAAGCAAAAAAACCGAGATTAAACGCAAAAAAAGAAGGTAAATCTTTGTTGATTGCCAAGAAAGGCCGTAAAACATTGAGAAAACGCAGGAAAGAATGAAATAAACGAGGTAATTTTCCACAGAAGACAGAATATCTGGAAAAACGCAAGAAAGGATGGAATAAAAGAGAATCAAAGCAAATAATGGCCGGAAAATCTGGAGTAAAAGCGAATCATGAAAGAATAATGAAGGTATTAGCAAAACGTGATCGAAAATACGATTTTAAACGCAAGAAAGTATAGAATAAAAGAAGTAATTCGCAATGGAAGACCGAAATCGTAAGAAAGTGCAGAAAAAGAAGGAATAAAAGAGGATTTTCGCCAAGCATAACCGAAAAAGCGGTAATAAACGGGAGAAAGATTAGAATAAACAATTGTAATTGGCAAGGAAGACAGAAAAAAAAGGAGTCAACGCGAGAAAGAATGAAATAATCCAAGTTAATTGCCAAGGAAGCAAAATAACCGGGATTAAACGCGAAAAGCGAATGTAAAGCTTTTGTGATTGCCAAGAAAAGCCGAAAAACATTGAGAAAACGCATGAAAGAATGAAATAAACGATTTATATTGCCAAAGAAGACAGAAAATCGGGAAAAACGCAAGATAGGATAGAATAAAAGAGAATCAAATCCAATAATGGCCGGAAAATCTGGAGTAAAAATAAGGACCGGAAAAGCTGTAGTAAACGCGAATTATGGAAGAATAAACAAGGTATTTGCCAAAAATGATCGAAAATACAATATTAAACGCCATAAAGAATAGAATAAAAGAGGTAATTCGCAATGGAAGACTGAAAATCGTAAGAAAGTGCTGAAAAAGTATGAATAAAAGAGGATTTTCACCAAGCATAAGCGAAAAAACTGTATTAAGCGGGAGAAGGAATGGAATTAACAATGATAATTGCCAAGGAATACAGAAAAAATGTGATTAAACGCGAGAAAGAATGAAATAATCCATGTTTATCGCCAATGAAGCAAAAAAACCGAGATTAAACGCAAAAAAAGAATTTAAATCTTTGTTGATTGCCAAGAAAGGCCGTAAAACATTGAGAAAACGCAGGAAAGAATGAAATAAACGAGGTAATTTTCCAAAGAAGACAGAATATCTGGAAAAACGCAAGAAAGGATGAAATAAAAGAGAATCAAAGCAAATAATGGCCGGAAAAGCTGGAGTAAAAGCGAATCATGAAAGAATAATCAAGGTATTAGCAAAATATGATAGAAAATACGATTTTAAACGCAAGAAAGAATAGAATAAAAGAAGTAATTCGCAATGGAAGACTAAAAATCGTAAGAAAGTGCTGAAAAAGTATGAATAAAAGAGGATTTTCGCCAAGCATAAGCGAAAAAAACGGTAATAAACGGGAGAAGGAATTGAATTAACAATGATAATTGCCAAGGAATACAGAAAAAATGGGAGTAAACGCGAGAAAGAATGAAATAATCCATGTTTATCGCCAATGAAGCAAAAAAAACCGAGATTAAAAGCAAAAAAAGAAGGTAAATCCTTGTTGATTGCCAAGAAAGGCCGAAAAACATTGAGAAAACGCAAGAAAGAATGAAATAAACGAGGTAATTTTCCAATGAAGACAGAATATCTGGAATAACGCAAGAAAGGATGGAATAAAAGAGAATCAAAGCCAATAATGGCCGGAAAAGCTGGAGTAAACGCGAATAATGGAAGAATAATCAAGGTATTAGCAAAACATGATCGAAAATACGATTTTAAACGCAAGAAAGAATAGAATAAAAGAAGTAATTCTAAATCGAAGACCGAAATCGTAAGAAAGTGCTGAAAAAGAAGGAATAAAAGAGGATTTTCGCCAAGCATAACCGAAAAAGCGGTAATAAACGGGAGAAAGAATAGAATAAACAATTATAATTGCCAAGGAAGACAGAAAAAAAGGGAGTCAACGCGAGAAAGAATGAAATAATCCAAGTTAATTGCCAAGGAAGCAAAATAACAGGGATTAAACGCGAAAAGCGAATGTAAAGATTTAGTGATTGCCAATAAAAGCCGAAAAACATTGAGAAAACGCATGAAAGAATGAAATAAACGAGGTATTTTGCCAAAGAAACAAAATATCTGGAAAAACGCAAGAAAGGATGGAATAAAAGAGAATCAAATCAAATAATGGCCGGAAAAGCTGGAGTAAACGCGAATCATGAAAGAATAATCAAGGTATTAGCAAAACATGATCGAAAATACGATTTTAAACGCAAGAAAGATTAGAATAAAATAGGTAATTCGCAATGGAAGACCGAAATCGTAAGAAAGTGCTGAAAAAGAAGGAATAAAAGAGGATTTTCGCCAAGCATAAGCGAAAAAACGGTAATA
>JAJPWW010000211.1:73640-120103 GCA_028673005.1 Tanypteryx hageni | reverse complement strand
TCTATTTCCACTTTTTCAGCACTTTCTTACGATTTTCATTCTTCCATTGCGAATTACCTATTTATTCTACTCTTTCTTGCGTTTAATATCGTATTTTCGATCATTTTTGGCAAATACCTTGATTATTCTTCAAAAATTCGCGTTTACTCCAGCTTTTCCGGAGATTATTGGCTTTGATTCTCTTTTATTCCATCCTATTCTTGCGTTTTTTCCAGATTTTCTGTCTTCTGTGGCAAATTACCTCGTTTATTTCATTCTTTCTTGCGTTTTCTCAATGTTTTACGGTCTTTCTTGGCAATCATCAAAGATTTACCTTAATTTTTTGCGTTTAATCTCGGTTTTTTTGCTTCATTGGCGATAAACATGGATTATTTCATTCCTTACTCGCGTTTACTCCTCCTTTTTTTTTCTGTCTTCCTTGGCAATTATCGTTGTTAATTCCATTCCTTCTCCCGTTTATTACCTTTTTTTCGCTTATGCTTGGTAAAAATCCTCTTTTTATTCATACTTTTTTCAGCACTTTCTTACGATTTTCAGTCTTCCATTGCGAATTACCTCTTTTATTCTATTCTTTATGACGTTTAATATTGTATTTTCGATCATTTTTGGCAAATACCTTGTTTATTCTTCCATGATTCGCGTTTACTCCAGCTTTTCCGGTCCTTATTGGATTTGATTCTCTTCTGTTCCATCCTATCTTGCGTTTACTTCCAGATTTTCTGTCTTCTTTGGAAAATTACCTTGTTTATTTCTTGCGTTTTCTAAATGTTTTTCGGAATTTCTTGGCAATCAGCAAAGTTTTCCCTTCGTTTTTTGCAATTAATCTCGGTTTTTATGCTTCATTGGCGAAAAACTTGGATTATTTCATTCTTACTCCTCGCGTTTACTCCTTTTTTTTTTCTGTCTTCCTTGGCAATTATCATTGTTTATTCCATTCCTTCTCCCGTTTATTACCGCTTTTTCGGTTATGCTTGGCGAAAATCCTCTTTTATTCCTTCTTTTTCAGCACTTTCTTTCGATTTTCGGTTATTTTATTGCGAATTACCTCTTTTATTCCATTCGTTCTTGCGTTTAATATCGTATATTCGATCATTTTTGGCAAATAACTTGTTTATATTCTTCCCTGATTCGCGTTTTCTCCAGCTTTTCAGGCAATTATTGACTTAGATTTTTTTTCCATCGTTTCTTGCGTTTTTCCAGATTTTCTGTCTTCTTTGGAAAAATACCTCGTTTATTTCATTCTTTCATGCGTTTTTCTCAATGTTTTTTCGGCTTTTCTTGGCAATCACAAAAGCTTTACATTCGCTTTTCGCGTTTATTAATCCCGGTTATTTTGCTTCCTTGGCAATTAACTTGGATTATTTCATTCTTTCTCGCGTTGACTCCCTTTTTTTTCTGTCTTCCTTGGCAATTATAATTGTTTATTCTATTTCTTTCTCCCGTTTATTACCGCTTTTTTCGGTTATGCTTGGCGAAAATCCTCTTTTAATTCCTTCTTTTCAGCACTTTCTTACGATTTCGGTCTTCCATTGAGAATTACTTCTTTTATTCTATTCTTTCGTGCGTTTAAAATCGTATTTTCGATCATGTTTTGCTAATACCTTGATTATTCTTCCATTATTCGCGTTTACTCCAGCTTTTCCGGCCATTATTGGCTTTGATTCTCTTTTATTCCCTCCTTTCTTGCGTTTTTCCAGATATTCTGTATTCTTTGGAAAATTACCTCGTTTATTTCATTCTTTCCTGCGTTTTCTCAATGTTTTAACGGCCTTTCTTGGCAATCAACAAAGATTTACCTTCTTTTTTGCGTTTAATCTCGGTTTTTTTGCTTCATTGGCGATAAACATGGATTATTTCATTTCTTTCTCGCGTTTACTCCCATTTTTTCTGTATTCCTTGGAAATTATCATTGTTTATTCCATTCCTTCTCCCGTTTATTACCGCTTTTTCGGTTATGCTTGGCGAAAATCCTCTTTTATTCCTTCTTTTTTCAGCACTATCTTACGATTTCGGTCTTCCATTGCGAATTACTTCTTTTATTCTATTCTTTCTTGCGTTTAAAATCGTATTTTCGATCATGTTTTGCTAATACCTTGATTATTCTTTCATGATTCGCGTTTACTCCAGCTTTTCCGGAGATTATTTGCTTTGATTCTCTTTTATTCCATCCTATCTTGCGTTTTTTTCCAGATTTTCTGTCTTCTGTGGCAAATTACCTCATTTATTTCATTCTTTCTTGCGTTTTCTCAAAGTTTTACGGCCTTTCTTGGCAATCATCAAAGATTTACCTTAATTTTTTGCGTTTAATCTCGGTTTTTTTGCTTCATTGGCGATAAACATGGATTATTTCATTCTTTCTCCGCGTTTACTACCCATTTTTTCTGTATTCCTTAGCAATTATCGTTGTTAATTCCATTCCTTCTCCCGTTTTATTACCGTTTTTTTCGCTTATGCTTGGTGAAAATCCTCTTTATTCATACTTTTTCAGCACTTTCTTACGATTTTCAGTCTTCCATTGCGAATTACCTTTTTATTCTATTCTTTATGACGTTTAATATTGTATTTTCGATCATTTTTGGCAAATAACTTGTTTATTCTTCCATGATTCGCGTTTACTCCAGCTTTTCCGGTCCTTATTGGATTTGATTCTCTTCTGTTCCATCCTATCTTGCGTTTACTCCAGATTTTCTGTCTTCTTTGGAAAATTACCTTGTTTATTTCTCGCGTTTTGTAAATGTTTTTTCGGATTTCTTGGCAATCAGCAAAGTTTTCCCTTCGTTTTTTGCAATTAATCTCGGTTTTTATGCTTCATTGGCGAAAAACTTGGATTATTTCATTCTTACTCGCGTTTACTCCCTTTTTTTCTGTCTTCCTTGGCAAATTATCATTGTTTATTTCCATTCCTTCTCCCCGTTTATTACCGCTTTTTCGGTTATGCTTGGCGAAAATCCTCTTTTATTCCTTCTTTTTTCGGCACTTTCGTTCGATTTTCGGTTTTTTTTATTGCGAATTACCTCTTTTATTCCATTCGTTCTTGCGTTTAATATCGTATATTCGATCATTTTTGGCAAATAACTTGTTTATTCTTCCCTGATTCGCGTTTTCTCCAGCTTTTCAGGCAATTATTGACTTAGATTTTTTTCCATCCTTTCTTGCGTTTTTCCAGATTTTCTTTCTTCTTTGGCAAAAATACCTCGTTTATTTCATTCTTTCATGCGTTTTCCCTCAATGTTTTTCGGCTTTTCTTGGCAATCACAAATGCTTAACATTCGCTTTTCGCGTTTAATTCCCGGTTATTTTTGCTTCCTTGGCAATTAACTTGGATTATTTCATTCTTTCTCGCGTGTACTCCCTTTTTTTCTGTCTTCCTTGGCAATTATCATTGTTTTATTCCATTCCTTCTCCCGTTTATTACCACTTTTTCGGTTATGCTTGGCGAAAATCCTCTTTTATTCCTTCTTTTTCAGCACTATCTTACGATTTCGGTCTTCCATTGCGAATTACTTCTTTTATTCTATTCTTTCTTGCGTTTAAAATCGTATTTTCGATCATGTTTTGCTAATACCTTGATTATTCTTTCATGATTCGCGTTTACTCCAGCTTTTCCGGAGATTATTTGCTTTGATTCTCTTTTATTCCATCCTATCTTGCGTTTTTCCAGATTTTCTGTCTTCTGTGGCAAATTACCTCATTTATTTCATTCTTTCTTGCGTTTTCTCAATGTTTTATACGGCCTTTCTTGGCAATCATCAAAGATTTACCTTAATTTTTTGCGTTTAATCTCGGTTTTTTTGCTTCATTGGCGATAAACATGGATTATTTCATTCTTTCTCGCGTTTACCTCCCATTTTTTCTGTATTCCTTAGCAATTATCGTTGTTAATATTCCATTCCTTCTCCCGTTTATTACCGTTTTTTTTTTCGCTTATGCTTGGTGAAAATCCTCTTTTATTCATACTTTTTCAGCACTTTCTTACGATTTTCAGTCTTCCATTGCGAATTACCTTTTTATTCTATTCTTTATGACGTTTAATATTGTATTTTTCGATCATTTTTGGCAAATAACTTGTTTATTCTTCCATGATTCGCGTTTACTCCAGCTTTTTCCGGTCCTTATTGGATTTGATTCTCTTCTGTTCCATCCTATCTTGCGTTTACTCCAGATTTTCTGTCTTCTTTGGAAAATTACCTTGTTTATTTCTCGCGTTTTGTAAATGTTTTTCGGATTTCTTGGCAATCAGCAAAGTTTTTCCCTTCGTTTTTTGCAATTAATCTCGGTTTTTTATGCTTCATTGGCGAAAAACTTGGATTATTTCATTCTTACTCGCGTTTTACTCCTTTTTTTTCTGTCCTTCCTTGGCAATTATCATTGTTTATTTCCATTCCTTCTCCCGTTTATTACCGCTTTTTTCGGTTATGCTTGGCGAAAATCCTCTTTTATTCCTTCTTTTTCGGCACTTTCGTTCGATTTTCGGTTTTTTTTATTGCGAATTACCTCTTTTATTCCATTCGTTCTTCGCGTTTAATATCGTATATTCGATCATTTTTGGCAAATAACTTGTTTATTCTTCCCTGATTCGCGTTTCTCCAGCTTTTCAGGCAATTATTGACTTAGATTTTTTTTCCCATCCTTTCTTGCGTTTTTCCAGATTTTCTTTCTTCTTTGGCAAAATACCCTCGTTTATTTCATTCTTTCATGCGTTTTCTCAATGTTTTTCGGCTTTTCTTGGCAATCACAAATGCTTAACATTCGCTTTTCGCGTTTATAATCCCGGTTATTTTGCTTCCTTGGCAATTAACTTGGATTATTTCATTCTTTCTCGCGTGTACTCCCTTTTTTTCTGTCTTCCTTGGCAATTATCATTGTTTATTCCATTCCTTCTCCCGTTTATTACCGCTTTTTCGGTTATGCTTGGCGAAAATCCTCTTTTATTTCCTTCTTTTTTCAGCACTATCTTACGATTTCGGTCTTCCATTGCGAATTACTTCTTTTATTCTATTCTTTCTTGCGTTTAAAATCGTATTTTTGATCATGTTTTGCTAATACCTTGATTATTCTTTCATGATTCGCGTTTACTCCAGCTTTTCCGGAGATTATTTGCTTTGATTCTCTTTTATTCCATCCTATCTTGCGTTTTTTCCAGATTTTCTGTCTTCTGTGGCAAATTACCCTCATTTATTTCATTCTTTCTTGCGTTTTTCCTCAATGTTTTTACGGTCTTTCTTGGCAATCATCAAAGATTTACCTTAATTTTTTTGCGTTTAATTCTCGGTTTTTTTGCTTCATTGGCGATAAACATGGATTATTTCATTCTTACTCGCGTTTACTCCCTTTTTTTTTCTGTCTTCCTTGGCAATTATCGTTGTTAATTCCATTCCTTCTCCCGTTTATTACCGTTTTTTTTTTTCGCTTATGCTTGGTAAAAAATCCTCTTTTATTCATACTTTTTCAGCACTTTCTTACGATTTTTCAGTCTTCCATTGCGAATTACCTCTTTTATTCTATTCTTTATGACGTTTAATATTGTATTTTTCGATCATTTTTGGCAAATACCTTGTTTATTCTTCCATGATTTCGCGTTTACTCCAGCTTTTCCGGTCCTTATTGGATTTGATTCTCTTCTGTTCCATCCTATCTTGCGTTTACCCTCCAGATTTTCTGTCTTCTTTGGAAAATTACCTTGTTTATTTCTTGCGTTTTCTAAATGTTTTTCGGATTTCTTGGCAATCAGCAAAGTTTTCCCTTCGTTTTTGTAATTAATCTCGGTTTTTATGCTTCATTGGCGAAAAACTTGGATTATTTCATTCTTACTCGCGTTACCTTCTACTCCCTTTTTTTCTGTCTTACTTGGCAATTATAATTGTTTATTCTATTCTTTCTCCCGTTTATTACCGCTTTTTTCGGTTATGCTTGGAGAAAATCCTCTTTTATTCCTTCTTTTTTCAGCACTTTCTTACGATTTCGGTCTTCCATTGAGAATTACTTCTTTTATTCTATTCTTTCTTGCGTTTAAAATCGTATTTTTGATCATGTTTTGCTAATACCTTGATTATTCTTCCATTATTCGCGTTTACTCCAGCTTTTCCGGCCATTATTGGCTTTGATTCTCTTTTATTCCCTCCTTTCTTGCGTTTTTTCCAGATTTTTTTTATTCCCTCCTTTCTTGCGTTTTTCCAGATTTTCTTTCTTCTTTGGCAAAATACCTCGTTTATTTCATTCTTTCTTGCGTTTTCTCAATGTTTTTCGGCTTTTCTTGGCAATCACAAATGCTTAACATTCGCTTTTCGGGTTTAATCCCGGTTATTTTGCTTCCTTGGCAATTAACTTGGATTATTTCATTCTTTCTCGCGTGTACTCCCTTTTTTTCTGTCTTCCTTGGCAATTATCATTGTTTATTCCATTCTTTCTCCCGTTTATTACCGCTTTTTCGGTTATGCTTGGCGAAAATCCTCTTTTATTCCTTCTTTTTCAGCACTTTCTTACGATTTCGGTCTTCCATTGCGAATTACTTCTTTTATTCTATTCTTTCTTGCGTTTAAAATCTTATTTTCGATCATGTTTTGCTAATACCTTGATTATTCTTTCATGATTCGCGTTTACTTTAGCTTTTCCGGCCATTATTTGCTTTGATTCTCTTTTATTCCATCCTATCTTGCGTTTTTCCAGATTTTCTGTCTTCTGTGGCAAATTACCTCATTTATTTCATTCTTTCTTGCGTTTTCTCAATGTTTTACGGCCTTTATTGGCAATCATCAATGATTTACCTTAATTTTTTGCGTTAATTCTCGGTTTTTTTTGCTTCATTGGCGATAAACATGGATTATTTCATTCTTTCTCGCGTTTACTCCCATTTTTTCTGTGTTCCTTGGCAATTATCGTTGTTAATTCCATTCCTTCTCCCGTTTATTACCGTTTTTTCGCTTATGCTTGGTGAAAATCCTCTTTTATTCATACTTTTTTAGCACTTTCTTACGATTTTCAGTCTTCCATTGCGAATTACCTCTATTATTCTATTCTTTATGACGTTTAATATTGTATTTTCGATCATTTTTGGTAAATAACTTGTTTATTATTCCCTGATTCGCGTTTTCTCCAGTTTTTAAGCAATAAATGACTGATTTTTTTCCATCATTTCTTGCGTTTTCTCCAGATGTTCTGTCTTCTTTGGCAAATTACCTCGTTTATTTCATCCTTTATTGCGTTTTCTCAATGTTTTTAGGCCTTTCTTGGCATTCAACAAAGTTTTATCTTCGTTTTTTGCGTTTAATCTCGGTTTTTTTGCTTCATTGTCGATAAACATGGATTATTTCATTCTTTCTCGCGTTTACTCCCATTTTTTCAGTCTTCCTTGGCAATTAAAATTGTTTATTCCATTCCTTCTCCCGTTTACTACCGTTTTTTCGCTTATGCTTGTTGAAATTCCTCTTCTATTCCCACTTTTTCAGCACTTTATTACGATTTTCAGTAATCCATTGCGAATTACCTCTTTTATTCTATTCTTTCTTGCGTTTAATATCGTGTTTTCGATCATTTTGGCAAATACCTTGTTTATTCTTCCCTGATTCGCGTTTACTCCAGCTTTTCCGGCCATTATTGGCATTGATTCTAATTTATTCCGTCCTTTTTTGCGTTTCCTCCAGATTTTCTGTCTTCTGTGGCAAATTACCTCATTTATTTCATTCTTTCCTGCGTTTTCTCAATGTTTTACGGCCTTTCTTGGCAATCAACTAAGTTTTACCTTCGTTTTTTGCGTTTAATCTCGGTTTTTTGCATCATTGGCGATAAACATGGATTATTTCATTCTTTCTCGCGTTTACTCCCATTTTTTCTGTATTCCTTGGCAATTATCATTGTTTATTCCATTCATTCTCCCGTTTATTACCGTTTTTTTGGCTTATGCTTGGTGAAAATCCTCTTTTATTCATACTTTTTTAGCACTTTCTTACGATTTTCAGTCTTCGATTGCGAATTACCTCTTTTATTCTATTCTTTATGGCGTTTAATATTGTATTTTCGATCATTTTTGGCAAATACCTTGTTTATTCTTCCATGATTCGCGTTTACTCCAGCTTTTCCGGTCCTTATTGGATTTGATTCTCTTCTGTTCCATCCTATCTTGCGTTTACTCCAGATTTTCTGTCTTTTTTGGCAAATTAC
The DNA here is from genome assembly GCA_028673005.1 of Tanypteryx hageni. Classification (NCBI taxonomy): domain Eukaryota; kingdom Metazoa; phylum Arthropoda; class Insecta; order Odonata; family Petaluridae; genus Tanypteryx; species Tanypteryx hageni. The sequence goes on along the minus strand of JAJPWW010000211.1, from coordinate 111,946 downwards.
CTTGATTATTTTTTGCTTTTTCTAAATGTTTTTCGGATTTCTTGGCAATCAGCAAAGTTTTCCCTTCGTTTTTTGCGATTAATCTCGGTTTTTATGCTTCATTGGCGAAAAACTTGGATTATTTCATTCTTACTCGCGTTTACTCCTTTTTTTTCTGTCTTCCTTGGCAATTATCATTGTTTATTCCATTCCTTCTCCCGTTTATTACCGCTTTTTCGGTTATGCTTGGCGAAAATCCTCTTTTATTCCTTCTTTTTCAGCACTTTCTTTCGATTTTCGGTTATTTTATTGCAAATTACCTCTTTTATTCCATTCGTTCTTGCGTTTAATATCGTATATTCGATCATTTTTGGCAAATAACTTGTTTATTCTTCCCTGATTCGCGTTTTCTCCAGCTTTTCAGGCAATTATTGACTTAGATTTTTTTTCCATCCTTTCTTGCGTTTTTCCAGATTTTCTGTCTTCTTTGGAAAAATACCTCGTTTATTTCATTCTTTCATGCGTTTTCTCAATGTTTTTCGGCTTTTCTTGGCAATCACAAAAGCTTTACATTCGCTTTTCGCGTTTAATCCCGGTTATTTTGCTTCCTTGGCAATTACCTTGGATTATTTCATTCTTTCTCGCGTTGACTCCCTTTTTTTCTGTCTTCCTTGGCAATTATAATTGTTTATTCTATTCTTTCTCCCGTTTATTACAGCTTTTTCGGTTATGCTTGGCGAAAATCCTCTTTTATTCCTTCTTTTTCAGCACTTTCTTACGATTTCGGTCTTCCATTGAGAATTACTTCTTTTATTCTATTCTTTCGTGCGTTTAAAATCGTATTTTCGATCATGTTTTGCTAATACCTTGATTATTCTTCCATTATTCGCGTTTACTCCAGCTTTTCCGGCCATTATTGGCTTTGATTCTCTTTTATTCCCTCCTTTCTTGCGTTTTTCCAGATATTCTGTATTCTTTGGAAAATTACCTCGTTTATTTCATTCTTTCCTGCGTTTTCTCAATGTTTTACGGCCTTTCTTGGCAATCAACAAAGATTTACCTTCTTTTTTGCGTTTAATCTCGGTTTTTTTTGCTTCATTGGCGATAAACATGGATTATTTCATTCTTTCTCGCGTTTACTCCCATTTTTTCTGTATTCCTTGGAAATTATCATTGTTTATTCCATTCCTTCTCCCGTTTATTACCGCTTTTTCGGTTATGCTTGGCGAAAATCCTCTTTTATTCCTTCTTTTTCAGCACTATCTTACGATTTCGGTCTTCCATTGCGAATTACTTCTTTTATTCTATTCTTTCTTGCGTTTAAAATCGTATTTTCGATCATGTTTTGCTAATACCTTGATTATTCTTTCATGATTCGCGTTTACTCCAGCTTTTCCGGAGATTATTTGCTTTGATTCTCTTTTATTCCATCCTATCTTGCGTTTTTCCAGATTTTCTGTCTTCTGTGGCAAATTACCTCATTTATTTCATTCTTTCTTGCGTTTTCTCAATGTTTTACGGCCTTTCTTGGCAATCATCAAAGTTTTACCTTAATTTTTTGCGTTTAATCTCGGTTTTTTTGCTTCATTGGCGATAAACATGGATTATTTCATTCTTTCTCGCGTTTACTCCCATTTTTTCTGTATTCCTTAGCAATTATCGTTGTTAATTCCATTCCTTCTCCCGTTTATTACCGTTTTTTTCGCTTATGCTTGGTGAAAATCCTCTTTTATTCATACTTTTTCAGCACTTTCTTACGATTTTCAGTCTTCCATTGCGAATTACCTTTTTATTCTATTCTTTATGACGTTTAATATTGTATTTTCGATCATTTTTGGCAAATAACTTGTTTATTCTTCCATGATTCGCGTTTACTCCAGCTTTTCCGGTCCTTATTGGATTTGATTCTCTTCTGTTCCATCCTATCTTGCGTTTACTCCAGATTTTCTGTCTTCTTTGGAAAATTACCTTGTTTATTTCTCGCGTTTTGTAAATGTTTTTCGGATTTCTTGGCAATCAGCAAAGTTTTCCCTTCGTTTTTTGCAATTAATCTCGGTTTTTATGCTTCATTGGCGAAAAACTTGGATTATTTCATTCTTACTCGCGTTTACTCCTTTTTTTCTGTCTTCCTTGGCAATTATCATTGTGTATTCCATTCCTTCTCCCGTTTATTACCGCTTTTTCGGTTATGCTTGGCGAAAATCCTCTTTTATTCCTTCTTTTTCGGCACTTTCGTTCGATTTTCGGTTTTTTTTATTGCGAATTACCTCTTTTATTCCATTCTTTCTTGCGTTTAATATCGTATATTCGATCATTTTTGGCAAATAACTTGTTTATTCTTCCCTGATTCGCGTTTTCTCCAGCTTTTCAGGCAATTATTGACTTAGATTTTTTTCCATCCTTTCTTGCGTTTTTCCAGATTTTCTTTCTTCTTTGGCAAAATACCTCGTTTATTTCATTCTTTCATGCGTTTTCTCAATGTTTTTCGGCTTTTCTTGGCAATCACAAATGCTTAACATTCGCTTTTCGCGTTTAATCCCGGTTATTTTGCTTCCTTGGCAATTAACTTGGATTATTTCATTCTTTCTCGCGTGTACTCCCTTTTTTTCTGTCTTCCTTGGCAATTATCATTGTTTATTCCATTCCTTCTCCCGTTTATTACCGCTTTTTCGGTTATGCTTGGCGAAAATCCTCTTTTATTCCTTCTTTTTCAGCACTATCTTACGATTTCGGTCTTCCATTGCGAATTACTTCTTTTATTCTATTCTTTCTTGCGTTTAAAATCGTATTTTGATCATGTTTTGCTAATACCTTGATTATTCTTTCATGATTCGCGTTTACTCCAGCTTTTCCGGAGATTATTTGCTTTGATTCTCTTTTATTCCATCCTATCTTGCGTTTTTCCAGATTTTCTGTCTTCTGTGGCAAATTACCTCATTTATTTCATTCTTTCTTGCGTTTTCTCAATGTTTTACGGTCTTTCTTGGCAATCATCAAAGATTTACCTTAATTTTTTGCGTTTAATCTCGGTTTTTTTGCTTCATTGGCGATAAACATGGATTATTTCATTCTTACTCGCGTTTACTCCTTTTTTTTCTGTCTTCCTTGGCAATTATCGTTGTTAATTCCATTCCTTCTCCCGTTTATTACCGTTTTTTCGCTTATGCTTGGTAAAAATCCTCTTTTATTCATACTTTTTCAGCACTTTCTTACGATTTTCAGTCTTCCATTGCGAATTACCTCTTTTATTCTATTCTTTATGACGTTTAATATTGTATTTTCGATCATTTTTGGCAAATACCTTGTTTATTCTTCCATGATTCGCGTTTACTCCAGCTTTTCCGGTCCTTATTGGATTTGATTCTCTTCTGTTCCATCCTATCTTGCGTTTACTCCAGATTTTCTGTCTTCTTTGGAAAATTACCTTGTTTATTTCTTGCGTTTTCTAAATGTTTTTCGGATTTCTTGGCAATCAGCAAAGTTTTCCCTTCGTTTTTTGCAATTAATCTCGGTTTTTATGCTTCATTGGCGAAAAACTTGGATTATTTCATTCTTACTCGCGTTTACCTCCTTTTTTTTCTGTCTTCCTTGGCAATTATCATTGTTTATTCCATTCCTTCTCCCGTTTATTACCGCTTTTTCGGTTATGCTTGGCGAAAATCCTCTTTTATTCCTTCTTTTTCAGCACTTTCTTTCGATTTTCGGTTATTTTATTGCGAATTACCTCTTTTATTCCATTCGTTCTTGCGTTTAATATCGTATATTCGATCATTTTTGGCAAATAACTTGTTTATTCTTCCCTGATTCGCGTTTTCTCCAGCTTTTCAGGCAATTATTGACTTAGATTTTTTTTCCATCCTTTCTTGCGTTTTTCCAGATTTTCTGTCTTCTTTGGAAAAATACCTCGTTTATTTCATTCTTTCATGCGTTTTCTCAATGTTTTTCGGCTTTTCTTGGCAATCACAAAAGCTTTACATTCGCTTTTCGCGTTTAATCCCGGTTATTTTGCTTCCTTGGCAATTAACTTGGATTATTTCATTCTTTCTCGCGTTGACTCCCTTTTTTTCTGTCTTCCTTGGCAATTATAATTGTTTATTCTATTCTTTCTCCCGTTTATTACCGCTTTTTTCGGTTATGCTTGGCGAAAATCCTCTTTTATTCCTTCTTTTTCAGCACTTTCTTACGATTTCGGTCTTCCATTGAGAATTACTTCTTTTATTCTATTCTTTCGTGCGTTTAAAATCGTATTTTCGAGCATGTTTTGCTAATACCTTGATTATTCTTCCATTATTCGCGTTTACTCCAGCTTTTCCGGCCATTATTGGCTTTGATTCTCTTTTATTCCCTCCTTTCTTGCGTTTTTCCAGATATTCTGTATTCTTTGGAAAATTACCTCGTTTATTTCATTCTTTCCTGCGTTTTCTCAATGTTTTACGGCCTTTCTTGGCAATCAACAAAGATTTACCTTCTTTTTTGCGTTTAATCTCGTTTTTTTTGCTTCATTGGCGATAAACATGGATTATTTCATTCTTTCTCGCGTTTACTCCCATTTTATCTGTATTCCTTGGAAATTATCATTGTTTATTCCATTCCTTCTCCCGTTTATTACCGCTTTTTCGGTTATGCTTGGCGAAAATCCTATTTTATTCCTTCTTTTTCAGCACTTTCTTACGATTTCGGTCTTCCATTGCGAATTACTTCTTTTATTCTATTCTTTCTTGCGTTTAAAATCTTATTTTCGATCATGTTTTGCTAATACCTTGATTATTCTTTCATGATTCGCGTTTACTTTAGCTTTTCCGGCCATTATTTGCTTTGATTCTCTTTTATTCCATCCTATCTTGCGTTTTTCCAGATTTTCTGTCTTCTGTGGCAAATTACCTCATTTATTTCATTCTTTCTTGCGTTTTCTCAATGTTTTACGGCCTTTATTGGCAATCATCAATGATTTACCTTAATTTTTTGCGTTAATTCTCGGTTTTTTTGCTTCATTGGCGATAAACATGGATTATTTCATTCTTTCTCGCGTTTACTCCCATTTTTTCTGTGTTCCTTGGCAATTATCGTTGTTAATTCCATTCCTTCTCCCGTTTATTACCGTTTTTTCGCTTATGCTTGGTGAAAATCCTCTTTTATTCATACTTTTTCAGCACTTTCTTACGATTTTCAGTCTTCCATTGCGAATTACCTCTTTTATTCTATTCTTTATGACGTTTAATATTGTATTTTCGATCATTTTTGGTAAATAACTTGTTTATTATTCCCTGATTCGCGTTTTCTCCAGTTTTTAAGCAATAAATGACTGATTTTTTTCCATCATTTCTTGCGTTTTCTCCAGATGTTCTGTCTTCTTTGGCAAATTACCTCGTTTATTTCATCCTTTATTGCGTTTTCTCAATGTTTTTAGGCCTTTCTTGGCATTCAACAAAGTTTTATCTTCGTTTTTTGCGTTTAATCTCGGTTTTTTTGCTTCATTGGCGATAAACATGGATTATTTCATTCTTTCTCGCGTTTACTCCCATTTTTTTCAGTCTTCCTTGGCAATTAAAATTGTTTATTCCATTCCTTCTCCCGTTTACTACCGTTTTTTTCGCTTATGCTTGTTGAAATTCCTCTTCTATTCCCACTTTTTCAGCACTTTATTACGATTTTCAGTAATCCATTGCGAATTACCTCTTTTATTCTATTCTTTCTTGCGTTTAATATCGTGTTTTCGATCATTTTTGGCAAATACCTTGTTTATTCTTCCCTGATTCGCGTTTACTCCAGCTTTTCCGGCCATTATTGGCATTGATTCTAATTTATTCCGTCCTTTTTTGCGTTTCCTCCAGATTTTCTGTCTTCTGTGGCAAATTACCTCATTTATTTCATTCTTTCCTGCGTTTTCTCAATGTTTTACGGCCTTTCTTGGCAATCAACTAAGTTTTACCTTCGTTTTTTGCGTTTAATCTCGGTTTTTTGCATCATTGGCGATAAACATGGATTATTTCATTCTTTCTCGCGTTTACTCCCATTTTTTCTGTATTCCTTGGCAATTATCATTGTTTATTCCATTCATTCTCCCGTTTATTACCGTTTTTTGGCTTATGCTTGGTGAAAATCCTCTTTTATTCATACTTTTTTAGCACTTTCTTACGATTTTCAGTCTTCGATTGCGAATTACCTCTTTTATTCTATTCTTTATGGCGTTTAATATTGTATTTTCGATCATTTTTGGCAAATACCTTGTTTATTCTTCCATGATTCGCGTTTACTCCAGCTTTTCCGGTCCTTATTGGATTTGATTCTCTTCTGTTCCATCCTATCTTGCGTTTACTCCAGATTTTCTGTCTTTTTTGGCAAATTACCTTGATTATTTTTTGCTTTTTCTAAATGTTTTTCGGATTTCTTGGCAATCAGCAAAGTTTTCCCTTCGTTTTTTGCGATTAATCTCGGTTTTTATGCTTCATTGGCGAAAAACTTGGATTATTTCATTCTTACTCGCGTTTACTCCTTTTTTTTCTGTCTTCCTTGGCAATTATCATTGTTTATTCCATTCCTTCTCCCGTTTATTACCGCTTTTTCGGTTATGCTTGGCGAAAATCCTCTTTTATTCCTTCTTTTTCAGCACTTTCTTTCGATTTTCGGTTATTTTATTGCAAATTACCTCTTTTATTCCATTCGTTCTTGCGTTTAATATCGTATATTCGATCATTTTTGGCAAATAACTTGTTTATTCTTCCCTGATTCGCGTTTTCTCCAGCTTTTCAGGCAATTATTGACTTAGATTTTTTTTTCCATCCTTTCTTGCGTTTTTCCAGATTTTCTGTCTTCTTTGGAAAAATACCTCGTTTATTTCATTCTTTCATGCGTTTTCTCAATGTTTTTCGGCTTTTCTTGGCAATCACAAAAGCTTTACATTCGCTTTTCGCGTTTAATCCCGGTTATTTTGCTTCCTTGGCAATTACCTTGGATTATTTCATTCTTTCTCGCGTTGACTCCCTTTTTTTCTGTCTTCCTTGGCAATTATAATTGTTTATTCTATTCTTTCTCCCGTTTATTACAGCTTTTTCGGTTATGCTTGGCGAAAATCCTCTTTTATTCCTTCTTTTTCAGCACTTTCTTACGATTTCGGTCTTCCATTGAGAATTACTTCTTTTATTCTATTCTTTCGTGCGTTTAAAATCGTATTTTCGATCATGTTTTGCTAATACCTTGATTATTCTTCCATTATTCGCGTTTACTCCAGCTTTTCCGGCCATTATTGGCTTTGATTCTCTTTTATTCCCTCCTTTCTTGCGTTTTTCCAGATATTCTGTATTCTTTGGAAAATTACCTCGTTTATTTCATTCTTTCCTGCGTTTTCTCAATGTTTTACGGCCTTTCTTGGCAATCAACAAAGATTTACCTTCTTTTTTGCGTTTAATCTCGGTTTTTTTGCTTCATTGGCGATAAACATGGATTATTTCATTCTTTCTCGCGTTTACTCCCATTTTTTCTGTATTCCTTGGAAATTATCATTGTTTATTCCATTCCTTCTCCCGTTTATTACCGCTTTTTTCGGTTATGCTTGGCGAAAATCCTCTTTTATTCCTTCTTTTTCAGCACTATCTTACGATTTCGGTCTTCCATTGCGAATTACTTCTTTTATTCTATTCTTTCTTGCGTTTAAAATCGTATTTTCGATCATGTTTTGCTAATACCTTGATTATTCTTTCATGATTCGCGTTTACTCCAGCTTTTCCGGAGATTATTTGCTTTGATTCTCTTTTATTCCATCCTATCTTGCGTTTTTCCAGATTTTCTGTCTTCTGTGGCAAATTACCTCATTTATTTCATTCTTTCTTGCGTTTTCTCAATGTTTTACGGCCTTTCTTGGCAATCATCAAAGATTTACCTTAATTTTTTGCGTTTAATCTCGGTTTTTTTGCTTCATTGGCGATAAACATGGATTATTTCATTCTTTCTCGCGTTTACTCCCATTTTTTCTGTATTCCTTAGCAATTATCGTTGTTAATTCCATTCCTTCTCCCGTTTATTACCGTTTTTTCGCTTATGCTTGGTGAAAATCCTCTTTTATTCATACTTTTTCAGCACTTTCTTACGATTTTCAGTCTTCCATTGCGAATTACCTTTTTATTCTATTCTTTATGACGTTTAATATTGTATTTTCGATCATTTTTGGCAAATAACTTGTTTATTCTTCCATGATTCGCGTTTACTCCAGCTTTTCCGGTCCTTATTGGATTTGATTCTCTTCTGTTCCATCCTATCTTGCGTTTACTCCAGATTTTCTGTCTTCTTTGGAAAATTACCTTGTTTATTTCTCGCGTTTTGTAAATGTTTTTCGGATTTCTTGGCAATCAGCAAAGTTTTCCCTTCGTTTTTTGCAATTAATCTCGGTTTTTATGCTTCATTGGCGAAAAACTTGGATTATTTCATTCTTACTCGCGTTTACTCCTTTTTTTCTGTCTTCCTTGGCAATTATCATTGTGTATTCCATTCCTTCTCCCGTTTATTACCGCTTTTTCGGTTATGCTTGGCGAAAATCCTCTTTTATTCCTTCTTTTTCGGCACTTTCGTTCGATTTTCGGTTTTTTTTATTGCGAATTACCTCTTTTATTCCATTCTTTCTTGCGTTTAATATCGTATATTCGATCATTTTTGGCAAATAACTTGTTTATTCTTCCCTGATTCGCGTTTTCTCCAGCTTTTCAGGCAATTATTGACTTAGATTTTTTTCCATCCTTTCTTGCGTTTTTCCAGATTTTCTTTCTTCTTTGGCAAAATACCTCGTTTATTTCATTCTTTCATGCGTTTTCTCAATGTTTTTCGGCTTTTCTTGGCAATCACAAATGCTTAACATTCGCTTTTCGCGTTTAATCCCGGTTATTTTGCTTCCTTGGCAATTAACTTGGATTATTTCATTCTTTCTCGCGTGTACTCCCCTTTTTTTCTGTCTTCCTTGGCAATTATCATTGTTTATTCCATTCCTTCTCCCGTTTATTACCGCTTTTTCGGTTATGCTTGGCGAAAATCCTCTTTTATTCCTTCTTTTTCAGCACTATCTTACGATTTCGGTCTTCCATTGCGAATTACTTCTTTTATTCTATTCTTTCTTGCGTTTAAAATCGTATTTTGATCATGTTTTGCTAATACCTTGATTATTCTTTCATGATTCGCGTTTACTCCAGCTTTTCCGGAGATTATTTGCTTTGATTCTCTTTTATTCCATCCTATCTTGCGTTTTTCCAGATATTCTGTATTCTTTGGAAAATTACCTCATTTATTTCATTCTTTCTTGCGTTTTCTCAATGTTTTACGGTCTTTCTTGGCAATCATCAAAGATTTACCTTAATTTTTTGCGTTTAATCTCGGTTTTTTTGCTTCATTGGCGATAAACATGGATTATTTCATTCTTACTCGCGTTACCTACTCCTTTTTTTTTCTGTCTTCCTTGGCAATTATCGTTGTTAATTCCATTCCTTCTCCCGTTTATTACCGTTTTTTTTCGCTTATGCTTGGTAAAAATCCTCTTTTATTCATACTTTTTCAGCACTTTCTTACGATTTTCAGTCTTCCATTGCGAATTACCTCTTTTATTCTATTCTTTATGACGTTTAATATTGTATTTTCGATCATTTTTGGCAAATACCTTGTTTATTCTTCCATGATTCGCGTTTACTCCAGCTTTTCCGGTCCTTATTGGATTTGATTCTCTTCTGTTCCATCCTATCTTGCGTTTACTCCAGATTTTCTGTCTTCTTTGGAAAATTACCTTGTTTATTTCTTGCGTTTTCTAAATGTTTTTCGGATTTCTTGGCAATCAGCAAAGTTTTCCCTTCGTTTTTTGCAATTAATCTCGGTTTTTATGCTTCATTGGCGAAAAACTTGGATTATTTCATTCTTACTCGCGTTTACTCCTTTTTTTTCTGTCTTCCTTGGCAATTATCCTTGTTTATTCCATTCCTTCTCCCGTTTATTACCGCTTTTTCGGTTATGCTTGGCGAAAATCCTCTTTTATTCCTTCTTTTTCAGCACTTTCTTTCGATTTTCGGTTATTTTATTGCGAATTACCTCTTTTATTCCATTCGTTCTTGCGTTTAATATCGTATATTCGATCATTTTTGGCAAATAACTTGTTTATTCTTCCCTGATTCGCGTTTTCTCCAGCTTTTCAGGCAATTATTGACTTAGATTTTTTTTCCATCCTTTCTTGCGTTTTTCCAGATTTTCTGTCTTCTTTGGAAAAATACCTCGTTTATTTCATTCTTTCATGCGTTTTCTCAATGTTTTTCGGCTTTTCTTGGCAATCACAAAAGCTTTACATTCGCTTTTCGCGTTTAATCCCGGTTATTTTGCTTCCTTGGCAATTAACTTGGATTATTTCATTCTTTCTCGCGTTGACTCCCTTTTTTTCTGTCTTCCTTGGCAATTATAATTGTTTATTCTATTCTTTCTCCCGTTTATTACCGCTTTTTCGGTTATGCTTGGCGAAAATCCTCTTTTATTCCTTCTTTTTCAGCACTTTCTTACGATTTCGGTCTTCCATTGAGAATTACTTCTTTTATTCTATTCTTTCGTGCGTTTAAAATCGTATTTTCGAGCATGTTTTGCTAATACCTTGATTATTCTTCCATTATTCGCGTTTACTCCAGCTTTTCCGGCCATTATTGGCTTTGATTCTCTTTTATTCCCTCCTTTCTTGCGTTTTTCCAGATATTCTGTATTCTTTGGAAAATTACCTCGTTTATTTCATTCTTTCCTGCGTTTTCTCAATGTTTTACGGCCTTTCTTGGCAATCAACAAAGATTTACCTTCTTTTTTGCGTTTAATCTCGTTTTTTTTGCTTCATTGGCGATAAACATGGATTATTTCATTCTTTCTCGCGTTTACTCCCATTTTTTCTGTATTCCTTGGAAATTATCATTGTTTATTCCATTCCTTCTCCCGTTTATTACCGCTTTTTCGGTTATGCTTGGCGAAAATCCTCTTTTATTCCTTCTTTTTCAGCACTATCTTACGATTTCGGTCTTCCATTGCGAATTACTTCTTTTATTCTATTCTTTCTTGCGTTTAAAATCGTATTTTCGATCATGTTTTGCTAATACCTTGATTATTCTTTCATGATTCGCGTTTACTCCAGCTTTTCCGGAGATTATTTGCTTTGATTCTCTTTTATTCCATCCTATCTTGCGTTTTTCCAGATTTTCTGTCTTCTGTGGCAAATTACCTCATTTATTTCATTCTTTCTTGCGTTTTCTCAATGTTTTACGGCCTTTCTTGGCAATCATCAAAGATTTACCTTAATTTTTTGCGTTTAATCTCGGTTTTTTTGCTTCATTGGCGATAAACATGGATTATTTCATTCTTTCTCGCGTTTACTCCCATTTTTTCTGTATTCCTTAGCAATTATCGTTGTTAATTCCATTCCTTCTTCCGTTTATTACCGTTTTTTCGCTTATGCTTGGTGAAAATCCTCTTTTATTCATACTTTTTCAGCACTTTCTTACGATTTTCAGTCTTCCATTGCGAATTACCTTTTTATTCTATTCTTTATGACGTTTAATATTGTATTTTCGATCATTTTTGGCAAATAACTTGTTTATTCTTCCATGATTCGCGTTTACTCCAGCTTTTCCGGTCCTTATTGGATTTGATTCTCTTCTGTTCCATCCTATCTTGCGTTTACTCCAGATTTTCTGTCTTCTTTGGAAAATTACCTTGTTTATTTCTCGCGTTTTGTAAATGTTTTTCGGATTTCTTGGCAATCAGCAAAGTTTTCCCTTCGTTTTTTGCAATTAATCTCGGTTTTTATGCTTCATTGGCGAAAAACTTGGATTATTTCATTCTTACTCGCGTTTACCCTCCTTTTTTTCTGTCTTCCTTGGCAATTATCATTGTGTATTCCATTCCTTCTCCCGTTTATTACCGCTTTTTCGGTTATGCTTGGCGAAAATCCTCTTTTATTCCTTCTTTTTCGGCACTTTCGTTCGATTTTCGGTTTTTTTTATTGCGAATTACCTCTTTTATTCCATTCGTTCTTGCGTTTAATATCGTATATTCGATCATTTTTGGCAAATAACTTGTTTATTCTTCCCTGATTCGCGTTTTCTCCAGCTTTTCAGGCAATTATTGACTTAGATTTTTTTCCATCCTTTCTTGCGTTTTTCCAGATTTTCTTTCTTCTTTGGCAAAATACCTCGTTTATTTCATTCTTTCATGCGTTTTCTCAATGTTTTTCGGCTTTTCTTGGCAATCACAAATGCTTAACATTCGCTTTTCGCGTTTAATCCCGGTTATTTTTGCTTCCTTGGCAATTAACTTGGATTATTTCATTCTTTCTCGCGTGTACTCCCTTTTTTTCTGTCTTCCTTGGCAATTATCATTGTTTATTCCATTCCTTCTCCGTTTATTACCGCTTTTTCGGTTATGCTTGGCGAAAATCCTCTTTTATTCCTTCTTTTTCAGCACTATCTTACGATTTCGGTCTTCCATTGCGAATTACTTCTTTTATTCTATTCTTTCTTGCGTTTAAAATCGTATTTTTGATCATGTTTTGCTAATACCTTGATTATTCTTTCATGATTCGCGTTTACTCCAGCTTTTCCGGAGATTATTTGCTTTGATTCTCTTTTATTCCATCCTATCTTGCGTTTTTCCAGATTTTCTGTCTTCTGTGGCAAATTACCTCATTTATTTCATTCTTTCTTGCGTTTTCTCAATGTTTTACGGTCTTTCTTGGCAATCATCAAAGATTTACCTTAATTTTTTGCGTTTAATCTCGGTTTTTTTGCTTCATTGGCGATAAACATGGATTATTTCATTCTTACTCGCGTTTACCTCCTTTTTTTTCTGTCTTCCTTGGCAATTATCGTTGTTAATTCCATTCCTTCTCCCGTTTATTACCGTTTTTTCGCTTATGCTTGGTAAAAATCCTCTTTTATTCATACTTTTTCAGCACTTTCTTACGATTTTCAGTCTTCCATTGCGAATTACCTCTTTTATTCTATTCTTTATGACGTTTAATATTGTATTTTCGATCATTTTTGGCAAATACCTTGTTTATTCTTCCATGATTCGCGTTTACTCCAGCTTTTCCGGTCCTTATTGGATTTGATTCTCTTCTGTTCCATCCTATCTTGCGTTTACTCCAGATTTTCTGTCTTCTTTGGAAAATTACCTTGTTTATTTCTTGCGTTTTCTAAATGTTTTTCGGATTTCTTGGCAATCAGCAAAGTTTTCCCTTCGTTTTTTGCAATTAATCTCGGTTTTTATGCTTCATTGGCGAAAAACTTGGATTATTTCATTCTTACTCGCGTTTACTCCTTTTTTTTCTGTCTTCCTTGGCAATTATCATTGTTTATTCCATTCCTTCTCCCGTTTATTACCGCTTTTTCGGTTATGCTTGGCGAAAATCCTCTTTTATTCCTTCTTTTTCAGCACTTTTTTTCGATTTTCGGTTATTTTATTGCGAATTACCTCTTTTATTCCATTCGTTCTTGCGTTTAATATCGTATATTCGATCATTTTTGGCAAATAACTTGTTTATTCTTCCCTGATTCGCGTTTTCTCCAGCTTTTCAGGCAATTATTGACTTAGATTTTTTTCCATCCTTTCTTGCGTTTTTCCAGATTTTCTTTCTTCTTTGGCAAAATACCTCGTTTATTTCATTCTTTCATGCGTTTTCCTCAATGTTTTTCGGCTTTTCTTGGCAATCACAAATGCTTAACATTCGCTTTTCGGGTTTAATCCCGGTTATTTTGCTTCCTTGGCAATTAACTTAGATTATTTCATTCTTTCTCGCGTGTACTCCCTTTTTTCTGACTTCCTTGGCAATTATCATTGTTTATTCCATTCTTTCTCCCGTTTATTACCGCTTTTTCGGTTATGCTTGGCGAAAATCCTCTTTTATTCATACTTTTTCAGCACTTTCTTACGATTTTCAGTCTTCCATTGCGAATTACCTCTTTTATTCTATTCTTTATGACGTTTAATATTGTATTTTCGATCATTTTTGGCAAATACCTTGTTTATTCTTCCATGATTCGCGTTTACTCCAGCTTTTCCGGTCCTTATTGGATTTGATTCTCTTCTGTTCCATCCTATCTTGCGTTTACTCCAGATTTTCTGTCTTCTTTGGAAAATTACCTTGTTTATTTCTTGCGTTTTCTAAATGTTTTTCGGATTTCTTGGCAATCAGCAAAGTTTTCCCTTCGTTTTTTGCAATTAATCTCGGTTTTTATGCTTCATTGGCGAAAAACTCGGATTATTTCATTCTTACTCGCGTTTACTCCTTTTTTTCTGTCTTCCTTGGCAATTATCATTGTGTATTCCATTCCTTCTCCCGTTTATTACCGCTTTTTCGGTTATGCTTGGCGAAAATCCTCTTTTATTCCTTCTTTTTCGGCACTTTCGTTCGATTTTCGGTTTTTTTTATTGCGAATTACCTCTTTTATTCCATTCGTTCTTGCGTTTAATATCGTATATTCGATCATTTTTGGCAAATAACTTGTTTATTCTTCCCTGATTCGCGTTTTCTCCAGCTTTTCAGGCAATTATTGACTTAGATTTTTTTCCATCCTTTCTTGCGTTTTTCCAGATTTTCTTTCTTCTTTGGCAAAATACCTCGTTTATTTCATTCTTTCATGCGTTTTCTCAATGTTTTTCGGCTTTTCTTGGCAATCACAAATGCTTAACATTCGCTTTTCGCGTTTAATCCCGGTTATTTTGCTTCCTTGGCAATTAACTTGGATTATTTCTTTCTTTCTCGCGTTTACTCCCTTTTTTTCTGTCTTACTTGGCAATTATCATTGTTTATTCCATTCCTTCTCCCGTTTATTACTGCTTTTTCGGTTATGCTTGGCGAAAATTCTCTTTTATTCCTTCTTTTTCGGCTCTTTCGTTTGATTTTCGGTTTTTTTTATTGCGAATTACCTCTTTTATTCCATTCGTTCTTGCGTTTAATATCGTATATTCGATCATTTTTGGCAAATAACTTGTTTATTCTTCCCTGATTCGCGTTTTCTCCAGCTTTTCAGGCTATTATTGACTTAGATTTTTTTCCATCCTTTCTTGCGTTTTTCCAGATTTTCTTTCTTCTTTGGCAAAATACCTCGTTTATTTCATTCTTTCATGCGTTTTCTCAATGTTTTTCGGCTTTTCTTGGCAATCACAAATGCTTAACATTCGCTTTTCGGGTTTAATCCCGGTTATTTTGCTTCCTTGGCAATTAACTTAGATTATTTCATTCTTTCTCGCGTGTACTCCCTTTTTTTCTGTCTTCCTTGGCAATTATCATTGTTTATTCCATTCTTCCTCCCGTTTATTACCGCTTTTTCGGTTATGCTTGGCGAAAATCCTCTTTTATTCCTTCTTTTTCAGCACTTTCTTACGATTTCGGTCTTCCATTGCGAATTACTTCTTTTATTCTATTCTTTCTTGCGTTTAAAATCTTATTTTCGATCATGTTTTGCTAATACCTTGATTTATCTTTCATGATTCGCGTTTACTCCAGCTTTTCCGGCCATTATTTGCTTTGATTCTCTTTTATTCCATCCTATCTTGCGTTTTTCCAGATTTTCTGTCTTCTGTGGCAAATTACCTCATTTATTTCATTCTTTCTTGCGTTTTCTCAATGTTTTACGGCCTTTCTTGGCAATCATCAAAGATTTACCTTAATTTTTTGCGTTTAATCTCGGTTTTTTTGCTTCATTGGCGATAAACATGGATTATTTCATTCTTTCTCGCGTTTACTCCCATTTTTTCTGTCTTCCTTGGCAATTATCGTTGTTAATTCCATTCCTTCTCCCGTTTATTACCGTTTTTTCGCTTATGCTTGGTGAAAATCCTCTTTTATTCATACTTTTTCAGCACTTTCTTACGATTTTCAGTCTTCCATTGCGAATTACCTCTTTTATTCTATTCTTTATGACGTTTAATATTGTATTTTCGATCATTTTTGGCAAATACCTTGTTTATTCTTCCATGATTCGCGTTTACTCCAGCTTTTCCGGTCCTTATTGGATTTGATACTCTTCTGTTCCATCCTATCTTGCGTTTACTCCAGATTTTCTGTCTTCTTTGGAAAATTACCTTGTTTATTTCTTGCGTTTTCTAAATGTTTTTCGGATTTCTTGGCAATCAGCAAAGTTTTCCCTTCGTTTTTTGCAATTAATCTCGGTTTTTATGCTTCATTGGCGAAAAACTTGGATTATTTCATTCTTACTCGCGTTTACTCCTTTTTTTTCTGTCTTCCTTGGCTATTATCATTCTTTATTCCATTCCTTCTCCCGTTTATTACCGCTTTTTCGGTTATGCTTGGCGAAAATCCTCTTTTATTCCTTCTTTTTCAGCACTATCTTACGATTTCGGTCTTCCATTGCGAATTACTTCTTTTATTCTATACTTTCTTGCGTTTAAAATCGTATTTTCGATCATGTTTTGCTAATACCTTGATTATTCTTCCATTATTCGCGTTTACTCCAGCTTTTCCGGCCATTATTTGCTTTAATTCTCTTTTATTCCATCCTATCTTGCGTTTTTCCAGATTTTCTGTCTTCTGTGGCAAATTACCTCATTTATTTCATTCTTTCTTGCGTTTTCTCAATGTTTTACGGCCTTTCTTGGCAATCATCAAAGATTTACCTTAATTTTTTGCGTTTAATCTCGGTTTTTTTTGCTTCATTGGCGATAAACATGGATTATTTCATTCTTTCTCGCGTTTACTCCATTTTTTCTGTATTCCTTGGCAATTATCGTTGTTAATTCCATTCCTTCTCCCGTTTATTACCGTTTTTTCGCTTATGCTTGGTGAAAATCCTCTTTTATTCATACTTTTTCAGCACTTTCTTACGATTTTCAGTCTTCCATTGCGAATTACCTCTTTTATTCTATTCTTTATGACGTTTAATATTGTATTTTCGATCATTTTTGGCAAATACCTTGTTTATTCTTCCATGATTCGCGTTTACTCCAGCTTTTCCGGTCCTTATTGGATTTGATTCTCTTCTGTTCCATCCTATCTTGCGTTTACTCCAGATTTTCTGTCTTCTTTGGAAAATTACCTTGTTTATTTCTTGCGTTTTCTAAATGTTTTTCGGATTTCTTGGCAATCAGCAAAGTTTTCCCTTCGTTTTTTGCAATTAATCTCGGTTTTTATGCTTCATTGGCGAAAAACTTGGATTATTTCATTCTTACTCGCGTTTACTCCTTTTTTTCTGTCTTCCTTGGCAATTATCATTGTTTATTCCATTCCTTCTCCCGTTTATTACTGCTTTTTCGGTTATGCTTGGCGAAAATTCTCTTTTATTCCTTCTTTTTCGGCACTTTCGTTTGATTTTCGGTTTTTTTTTTTGCGAATTACCTCTTTTATTCCATTCGTTCTTGCGTTTAATATCGTATATTCGATCATTTTTGGCAAATAACTTGTTTATTCTTCCCTGATTCGCGTTTTCTCCAGCTTTTCAGGCAATTATTGACTTAGATTTTTTTCCATCCTTTCTTGCGTTTTTCCAGATTTTCTTTCTTCTTTGGCAAAATACCTCGTTTATTTCATTCTTTCATGCGTTTTCTCAATGTTTTTCGGCTTTTCTTGGCAATCACAAATGCTTAACATTCGCTTTTCGGGTTTAATCCCGGTTATTTTGCTTCCTTGGCAATTAACTTAGATTATTTCATTCTTTCTCGCGTGTACTCCCTTTTTTTCTGACTTCCTTGGCAATTATCATTGTTTATTCCATTCTTTCTCCCGTTTATTACCGCTTTTTCGGTTATGCTTGGCGAAAATCCTCTTTTATTCCTTCTTTTTCAGCACTTTCTTACGATTTCGGTCTTCCATTGCGAATTACTTCTTTTATTCTATTCTTTCTTGCGTTTAAAATCTTATTTTCGATCATGTTTTGCTAATACCTTGATTATTCTTTCATGATTCGCGTTTACTCCAGCTTTTCCGGCCATTATTTGCTTTGATTCTCTTTTATTCCATCCTATCTTGCGTTTTTCCAGATTTTCTGTCTTCTGTGGCAAATTACCTCATTTATTTCATTCTTTCTTGCGTTTTCTCAATGTTTTACGGCCTTTATTGGCAATCATCAATGATTTACCTTAATTTTTTGCGTTAATTCTCGGTTTTTTTGCTTCATTGGCGATAAACATGGATTATTTCATTCTTTCTCGCGTTTACTCCCATTTTTTCTGTCTTCCTTGGCAATTATCGTTGTTAATTCCATTCCTTCTCCCGTTTATTACCGTTTTTTCGCTTATGCTTGGTGAAAATCCTCTTTTATTCATACTTTTTCAGCACTTTCTTACGATTTTCAGTCTTCCATTGCGAATTACCTCTTTTATTCTATTCTTTATGACGTTTAATATTGTATTTTCGATCATTTTTGGCAAATACCTTGTTTATTCTTCCATGATTCGCGTTTACTCCAGCTTTTCCGGTCCTTATTGGATTTGATTCTCTTCTGTTCCATCCTATCTTGCGTTTACTCCAGATTTTCTGTCTTCTTTGGAAAATTACCTTGTTTATTTCTTGCGTTTTCTAAATGTTTTTCGGATTTCTTGGCAATCAGCAAAGTTTTCCCTTCGTTTTTTGCAATTAATCTCGGTTTTTATGCTTCATTGGCGAAAAACTTGGATTATTTCATTCTTACTCGCGTTTACTCCTTTTTTTTCTGTCTTCCTTGGCTATTATCATTCTTTATTCCATTCCTTCTCCCGTTTATTACCGTTTTTTCGCTTATGCTTGGTGAAAATCCTCTTTTATTCATACTTTTTCAGCACTTTCTTACGATTTTCAGTCTTCCATTGCGAATTACCTCTTTTATTCTATTCTTTATGACGTTTAATATTGTATTTTCGATCATTTTTGGCAAATACCTTGTTTATTCTTCCATGATTCGCGTTTACTCCAGCTTTTCCGGTCCTTATTGGATTTGATTCTCTTCTGTTCCATCCTATCTTGCGTTTACTCCAGATTTTCTGTCTTCTTTGGAAAATTACCTTGTTTATTTCTTGCGTTTTCTAAATGTTTTTCGGATTTCTTGGCAATCAGCAAAGTTTTCCCTTCGTTTTTTGCAATTAATCTCGGTTTTTATGCTTCATTGGCGAAAAACTTGGATTATTTCATTCTTACTCGCGTTTACTCCTTTTTTTCTGTCTTCCTTGGCAATTATCATTGTTTATTCCATTCCTTCTCCCGTTTATTACCGCTTTTTCGGTTATGCTTGGCGAAAATCCTCTTTTATTCCTTCTTTTTCAGCACTTTCTTACGATTTCGGTCTTCCATTGCGAATTACTTCTTTTATTCTATTCTTTCTTGCGTTTAAAATCTTATTTTCGATCATGTTTTGCTAATACCTTGATTATTCTTTCATGATTCGCGTTTACTCCAGCTTTTCCGGCCATTATTTGCTTTGATTCTCTTTTATTCCATCCTATCTTGCGTTTTTCCAGATTTTCTGTCTTCTGTGGCAAATTACCTCATTTATTTCATTCTTTCTTGCGTTTTCTCAATGTTTTACGGCCTTTATTGGCAATCATCAATGATTTACCTTAATTTTTTGCGTTAATTCTCGGTTTTTTTGCTTCATTGGCGATAAACATGGATTATTTCATTCTTTCTCGCGTTTACTCCCATTTTTTCTGTCTTCCTTGGCAATTATCGTTGTTAATTCCATTCCTTCTCCCGTTTATTACCGTTTTTTCGCTTATGCTTGGTGAAAATCCTCTTTTATTCATACTTTTTCAGCACTTTCTTACGATTTTCAGTCTTCCATTGCGAATTACCTCTTTTATTCTATTCTTTATGACGTTTAATATTGTATTTTCGATCATTTTTGGCAAATACCTTGTTTATTCTTCCATGATTCGCGTTTACTCCAGCTTTTCCGGTCCTTATTGGATTTGATTCTCTTCTGTTCCATCCTATCTTGCGTTTACTCCAGATTTTTCTGTCTTCTTTGGAAAATTACCTTGTTTATTTCTTGCGTTTTCTAAATGTTTTTCGGATTTCTTGGCAATCAGCAAAGTTTTCCCTTCGTTTTTTGCAATTAATCTCGGTTTTTATGCTTCATTGGCGAAAAACTTGGATTATTTCATTCTTACTCGCGTTTACTCCTTTTTTTTCTGTCTTCCTTGGCTATTATCATTCTTTATTCCATTCCTTCTCCCGTTTATTACCGCTTTTTCGGTTATGCTTGGCGAAAATCCTCTTTTATTCCTTCTTTTTCAGCACTATCTTACGATTTCGGTCTTCCATTGCGAATTACTTCTTTTATTCTATACTTTCTTGCGTTTAAAATCGTATTTTCGATCATGTTTTGCTAATACCTTGATTATTCTTCCATTATTCGCGTTTACTCCAGCTTTTCCGGCCATTATTTGCTTTGATTCTCTTTTATTCCATCCTATCTTGCGTTTTTCCAGATTTTCTGTCTTCTGTGGCAAATTACCTCATTTATTTCATTCTTTCTTGCGTTTTCTCAATGTTTTACGGCCTTTCTTGGCAATCATCAAAGATTTACCTTAATTTTTTGCGTTTAATCTCGGTTTTTTTGCTTCATTGGCGATAAACATGGATTATTTCATTCTTTCTCGCGTTTACTCCCATTTTTTCTGTATTCCTTGGCAATTATCGTTGTTAATTCCATTCCTTCTCCCGTTTATTACCGTTTTTTCGCTTATGCTTGGTGAAAATCCTCTTTTATTCATACTTTTTCAGCACTTTCTTACGATTTTCATTCTTCCATTGCGAATTACCTCTTTTATTCTATTCTTTATGACGTTTAATATTGTATTTTCGATCATTTTTGGCAAATACCTTGTTTATTCTTCCATGATTCGCGTTTACTCCAGCTTTTCGGTCCTTATTGGATTTGATTCTCTTCTGTTCCATCCTATCTTGCGTTTACTCCAGATTTTCTGTCTTCTTTGGAAAATTACCTTGTTTATTTCTCGCGTTTTGTAAATGTTTTTCGGATTTCTTGGCAATCAGCAAAGTTTTCCCTTCGTTTTTTGCAATTAATCTCGGTTTTTATGCTTCATTGGCGAAAAACTTGGATTATTTCATTCTTACTCGCGTTTACTCCTTTTTTTCTGTCTTCCTTGGCAATTATCATTGTGTATTCTATTCCTTCTCCCGTTTATTACCGCTTTTTCGGTTATGCTTGGCGAAAATCCTCTTTTATTCCTTCTTTTTCGGCAATTTCGTTCGATTTTCGGTTTTTTTTATTGCGAATTACCTCTTTTATTCCATTCGTTATTGCGTTTAATATCGTATATTCGATCATTTTTGGCAAATAACTTGTTTATTCTTCCCTGATTCGCGTTTTCTCCAGCTTTTCAGGCAATTATTGACTTAGATTTTTTTCCATCCTTTCTTGCGTTTTTCCAGATTTTCTTTCTTCTTTGGCAAAATACCTCGTTTATTTCATTCTTTCATGCGTTTTCTCAATGTTTTTCGGCTTTTCTTGGCAATCACAAATGCTTAACATTCGCTTTTCGGGTTTAATCCCGGTTATTTTGCTTCCTTGGCAATTAACTTGGATTATTTCATTCTTTCTCGCGTGTACTCCCTTTTTTTCTGTCTTCCTTGGCAATTATCATTGTTTATTCCATTCCTTCTCCCGTTTATTACCGCTTTTTCGGTTATGCTTGGCGAAAATCCTCTTTTATTCCTTCTTTTTCAGCACTATCTTACGATTTCGGTCTTCCATTGCGAATTACTTCTTTTATTCTATTCTTTCTTGCGTTTAAAATCGTATTTTTGATCATGTTTTGCTAATACCTTGATTATTCTTTCATGATTCGCGTTTACTCCAGCTTTTCCGGCCATTATTTGCTTTGATTCTCTTTTATTCCATCCTATCTTGCGTTTTTCCAGATTTTCTGTCTTCTGTGGCAAATTACCTCATTTATTTCATTCTTTCTTGCGTTTTCTCAATGTTTTACGGCCTTTATTGGCAATCATCAATGATTTACCTTAATTTTTTGCGTTTAATCTCGGTTTTTTTGCTTCATTGGCGATAAACATGGATTATTTCATTCTTTCTCGCGTTTACTCCCATTTTTTCTGTCTTCCTTGGCAATTATCGTTGTTAATTCCATTCCTTCTCCCGTTTATTACCGTTTTTTCGCTTATGCTTGGTGAAAATCCTCTTTTATTCATACTTTTTCAGCACTTTCTTACGATTTTCAGTCTTCCATTGCGAATTACCTCTTTTATTCTATTCTTTATGACGTTTAATATTGTATTTTCGATCATTTTTGGCAAATACCTTGTTTATTCTTCCATGATTCGCGTTTACTCCAGCTTTTCCGGTCCTTATTGGATTTGATTCTCTTCTGTTCCATCCTATCTTGCGTTTACTCCAGATTTTCTGTCTTCTTTGGAAAATTACCTTGTTTATTTCTTGCGTTTTCTAAATGTTTTTCGGATTTCTTGGCAATCAGCAAAGTTTTCCCTTCGTTTTTTGCAATTAATCTCGGTTTTTATGCTTCATTGGCGAAAAACTTGGATTATTTCATTCTTACTCGCGTTTACTCCTTTTTTTTCTGTCTTCCTTGGCTATTATCATTCTTTATTCCATTCCTTCTCCCGTTTTATTACCGCTTTTTCGGTTATGCTTGGCGAAAATCCTCTTTTATTCCTTCTTTTTCAGCACTATCTTACGATTTCGGTCTTCCATTGCGAATTACTTCTTTTATTCTATACTTTCTTGCGTTTAAAATCGTATTTTCGATCATGTTTTGCTAATACCTTGATTATTCTTCCATTATTCGCGTTTACTCCAGCTTTTCCGGCCATTATTTGCTTTGATTCTCTTTTATTCCATCCTATCTTGCGTTTTTTCCAGATTTTCTGTCTTCTGTGGCAAATTACCTCATTTATTTCATTCTTTCTTGCGTTTTCTCAATGTTTTACGGCCTTTCTTGGCAATCATCAAAGATTTACCTTAATTTTTTGCGTTTAATCTCGGTTTTTTTTGCTTCATTGGCGATAAACATGGATTATTTCATTCTTTCTCGCGTTTACTCCCATTTTTTCTGTATTCCTTGGCAATTATCGTTGTTAATTCCATTCCTTCTCCCGTTTATTACCGTTTTTTTCGCTTATGCTTGGTGAAAATCCTCTTTTATTCATACTTTTTCAGCACTTTCTTACGATTTTCATTCTTCCATTGCGAATTACCTCTTTTATTCTATTCTTTATGACGTTTAATATTGTATTTTCGATCATTTTTGGCAAATACCTGTTTATTCTTCCATGATTCGCGTTTACTCCAGCTTTTCCGGTCCTTATTGGATTTGATTCTCTTCTGTTCCATCCTATCTTGCGTTTACTCCAGATTTTCTGTCTTCTTTGGAAAATTACCTTGTTTATTTCTCGCGTTTTGTAAATGTTTTTCGGATTTCTTGGCAATCAGCAAAGTTTTTCCCTTCGTTTTTTGCAATTAATCTCGGTTTTTATGCTTCATTGGCGAAAAACTTGGATTATTTCATTCTTACTCGCGTTTTACTCCTTTTTTTCTGTCTTCCTTGGCAATTATCATTGTGTATTCTATTCCTTCTCCCGTTTATTACCGCTTTTTTCGGTTATGCTTGGCGAAAATCCTCTTTTATTCCTTCTTTTTCGGCAATTTCGTTCGATTTTCGGTTTTTTTTATTGCGAATTACCTCTTTTATTCCATTCGTTATTGCGTTTAATATCGTATATTCGATCATTTTTGGCAAATAACTTGTTTATTCTTCCCTGATTCGCGTTTTCTCCAGCTTTTCAGGCAATTATTGACTTAGATTTTTTTCCATCCTTTCTTGCGTTTTTCCAGATTTTCTTTCTTCTTTGGCAAAATACCTCGTTTATTTCATTCTTTCATGCGTTTTCTCAATGTTTTTCGGCTTTTCTTGGCAATCACAAATGCTTAACATTCGCTTTTCGGGTTTAATCCCGGTTATTTTGTTTCCTTGGCAATTAACTTGGATTATTTCATTCTTTCTCGCGTGTACTCCCTTTTTTTCTGTCTTCCTTGGCAATTATCATTGTTTATTCCATTCCTTCTCCCGTTTATTACCGCTTTTTCGGTTATGCTTGGCGAAAATCCTCTTTTATTCCTTCTTTTTCAGCACTATCTTACGATTTCGGTCTTCCATTGCGAATTACTTCTTTTATTCTATTCTTTCTTGCGTTTAAAATCGTATTTTTGATCATGTTTTGCTAATACCTTGATTATTCTTTCATGATTCGCGTTTACTCCAGCTTTTCCGGCCATTATTTGCTTTGATTCTCTTTTATTCCATCCTATCTTGCGTTTTTCCAGATTTTCTGTCTTCTGTGGCAAATTACCTCATTTATTTCATTCTTTCTTGCGTTTTCTCAATGTTTTACGGCCTTTCTTGGCAATCATCAAAGATTTACCTTAATTTTTTGCGTTTAATCTCGGTTTTTTTTGCTTCATTGGCGATAAACATGGATTATTTCATTCTTTCTCGCGTTTACTCCATTTTTTCTGTATTCCTTGGCAATTATCGTTGTTAATTCCATTCCTTCTCCCGTTTATTACCGTTTTTTCGCTTATGCTTGGTGAAAATCCTCTTTTATTCATACTTTTTCAGCACTTTCTTACGATTTTCATTCTTCCATTGCGAATTACCTCTTTTATTCTATTCTTTATGACGTTTAATATTGTATTTTCGATCATTTTTGGCAAATACCTTGTTTATTCTTCCATGATTCGCGTTTACTCCAGCTTTTCCGGTCCTTATTGGATTTGATTCTCTTCTGTTCCATCCTATCTTGCGTTTACTCCAGATTTTCTGTCTTCTTTGGAAAATTACCTTGTTTATTTCTCGCGTTTTGTAAATGTTTTTCGGATTTCTTGGCAATCAGCAAAGTTTTCCCTTCGTTTTTTGCAATTAATCTCGGTTTTTATGCTTCATTGGCGAAAAACTTGGATTATTTCATTCTTACTCGCGTTTACTCCTTTTTTTCTGTCTTCCTTGGCAATTATCATTGTGTATTCTATTCCTTCTCCCGTTTATTACCGCTTTTTCGGTTATGCTTGGCGAAAATCCTCTTTTATTCCTTCTTTTTCGGCAATTTCGTTCGATTTTCGGTTTTTTTTATTGCGAATTACCTCTTTTATTCCATTCGTTATTGCGTTTAATATCGTATATTCGATCATTTTTGGCAAATAACTTGTTTATTCTTCCCTGATTCGCGTTTTCTCCAGCTTTTCAGGCAATTATTGACTTAGATTTTTTTCCATCCTTTCTTGCGTTTTTCCAGATTTTCTTTCTTCTTTGGCAAAATACCTCGTTTATTTCATTCTTTCATGCGTTTTCTCAATGTTTTTCGGCTTTTCTTGGCAATCACAAATGCTTAACATTCGCTTTTCGGGTTTAATCCCGGTTATTTTGTTTCCTTGGCAATTAACTTGGATTATTTCATTCTTTCTCGCGTGTACTCCCTTTTTTTCTGTCTTCCTTGGCAATTATCATTGTTTATTCCATTCCTTCTCCCGTTTATTACCGCTTTTTCGGTTATGCTTGGCGAAAATCCTCTTTTATTCCTTCTTTTTCAGCACTATCTTACGATTTCGGTCTTCCATTGCGAATTACTTCTTTTATTCTATTCTTTCTTGCGTTTAAAATCGTATTTTTGATCATGTTTTGCTAATACCTTGATTATTCTTTCATGATTCGCGTTTACTCCAGCTTTTCCGGCCATTATTTGCTTTGATTCTCTTTTATTCCATCCTATCTTGCGTTTTTCCAGATTTTCTGTCTTCTGTGGCAAATTACCTCATTTATTTCATTCTTTCTTGCGTTTTCTCAATGTTTTACGGCCTTTATTGGCAATCATCAATGATTTACCTTAATTTTTTGCGTTTAATCTCGGTTTTTTTGCTTCATTGGCGATAAACATGGATTATTTCATTCTTTCTCGCGTTTACTCCCATTTTTTCTGTCTTCCTTGGCAATTATCGTTGTTAATTCCATTCCTTCTCCCGTTTATTACCGTTTTTTCGCTTATGCTTGGTGAAAATCCTCTTTTATTCATACTTTTTTCAGCACTTTCTTACGATTTTCAGTCTTCCATTGCGAATTACCTCTTTTATTCTATTCTTTATGACGTTTAATATTGTATTTTCGATCATTTTTGGCAAATACCTTGTTTATTCTTCCATGATTCGCGTTTACTCCAGCTTTTCCGGTCCTTATTGGATTTGATTCTCTTCTGTTCCATCCTATCTTGCGTTTACTCCAGATTTTCTGTCTTCTTTGGAAAATTACCTTGTTTATTTCTTGCGTTTTCTAAATGTTTTTCGGATTTCTTGGCAATCAGCAAAGTTTTCCCTTCGTTTTTTGCAATTAATCTCGGTTTTTATGCTTCATTGGCGAAAAACTTGGATTATTTCATTCTTACTCGCGTTTACTCCTTTTTTTTCTGTCTTCCTTGGCTATTATCATTCTTTATTCTATTCCTTCTCCCGTTTATTACCGCTTTTTCGGTTATGCTTGGCGAAAATCCTCTTTTATTCCTTCTTTTTCAGCACTATCTTACGATTTCGGTCTTCCATTGCGAATTACTTCTTTTATTCTATACTTTCTTGCGTTTAAAATCGTATTTTCGATCATGTTTTGCTAATACCTTGATTATTCTTCCATTATTCGCGTTTACTCCAGCTTTTCCGGCCATTATTTGCTTTGATTCTCTTTTATTCCATCCTATCTTGCGTTTTTCCAGATTTTCTGTCTTCTGTGGCAAATTACCTCATTTATTTCATTCTTTCTTGCGTTTTCTCAATGTTTTACGGCCTTTCTTGGTAATCATCAAAGATTTACCTTAATTTTTTGCGTTTAATCTCGGTTTTTTTGCTTCATTGGCGATAAACATGGATTATTTCATTCTTTCTCGCGTTTACTCCCATTTTTTCTGTATTCCTTGGCAATTATCGTTGTTAATTCCATTCCTTCTCCCGTTTATTACCGTTTTTTCGCTTATGCTTGGTGAAAATCCTCTTTTATTCATACTTTTTCAGCACTTTCTTACGATTTTCAGTCTTCCATTGCGAATTACCTCTTTTATTCTATTCTTTATGACGTTTAATATTGTATTTTCGATCATTTTTGGCAAATACCTTGTTTATTCTTCCATGATTCGCGTTTACTCCAGCTTTTCCGGTCCTTATTGGATTTGATTCTCTTCTGTTCCATCCTATCTTGCGTTTACTCCAGATTTTCTGTCTTCTTTGGAAAATTACCTTGTTTATTTCTTGCGTTTTCTAAATGTTTTTCGGATTTCTTGGCAATCAGCAAAGTTTTCCCTTCGTTTTTTGCAATTAATCTCGGTTTTTATGCTTCATTGGCGAAAAACTTGGATTATTTCATTCTTACTCGCGTTTACTCCTTTTTTTCTGTCTTCCTTGGCAATTATCATTGTTTATTCCATTCCTTCTCCCGTTTATTACTGCTTTTTCGGTTATGCTTGGCGAAAATTCTCTTTTATTCCTTCTTTTTCGCACTTTCGTTTGATTTTCGGTTTTTTTTTGCGAATTACCTCTTTTATTCCATTCGTTCTTGCGTTTAATATCGTATATTCGATCATTTTTGGCAAATAACTTGTTTATTCTTCCCTGATTCGCGTTTTCTCCAGCTTTTCAGGCAATTATTGACTTAGATTTTTTTCCATCCTTTCTTGCGTTTTTCCAGATTTTCTTTCTTCTTTGGCAAAATACCTCGTTTATTTCATTCTTTCATGCGTTTTCTCAATGTTTTTCGGCTTTTCTTGGCAATCACAAATGCTTAACATTCGCTTTTCGGGTTAATCCCGGTTATTTTGCTTCCTTGGCAATTAACTTAGATTATTTCATTCTTCTCGCGTGTACTCCCTTTTTTTCTGTCTTCCTTGGCAATTATCATTGTTTATTCCATTCTTTCTCCCGTTTATTACCGCTTTTTCGGTTATGCTTGGCGAAAATCCTCTTTTATTCCTTCTTTTTCAGCACTTTCTTACGATTTCGGTCTTCCATTGCGAATTACTTCTTTTATTCTATTCTTTCTTGCGTTAAAAATCTTATTTTCGATCATGTTTTGCTAATACCTTGATTATTCTTTCATGATTCGCGTTTACTCCAGCTTTTCCGGCCATTATTTGCTTTGATTCTCTTTTATTCCATCCTATCTTGCGTTTTTCCAGATTTTCTGTCTTCTGTGGCAAATTACCTCATTTATTTCATTCTTTCTTGCGTTTTCTCAATGTTTTACGGCCTTTATTGGCAATCATCAATGATTTACCTTAATTTTTTGCGTTAATTCTCGGTTTTTTTGCTTCATTGGCGATAAACATGGATTATTTCATTCTTTCTCGCGTTTACTCCCATTTTTTCTGTCTTCCTTGGCAATTATCGTTGTTAATTCCATTCCTTCTCCCGTTTATTACCGTTTTTTCGCTTATGCTTGGTGAAAATCCTCTTTTATTCATACTTTTTCAGCACTTTCTTACGATTTTCAGTCTTCCATTGCGAATTACCTCTTTTATTCTATTCTTTATGACGTTTAATATTGTATTTTCGATCATTTTTGGCAAATACCTTGTTTATTCTTCCATGATTCGCGTTTACTCCAGCTTTTCCGGTCCTTATTGGATTTGATTCTCTTCTGTTCCATCCTATCTTGCGTTTACTCCAGATTTTCTGTCTTCTTTGGAAAATTACCTTGTTTATTTCTTGCGTTTTCTAAATGTTTTTCGGATTTCTTGGCAATCAGCAAAGTTTTCCCTTCGTTTTTTGCAATTAATCTCGGTTTTTATGCTTCATTGGCGAAAAACTTGGATTATTTCATTCTTACTCGCGTTTACTCCTTTTTTTTCTGTCTTCCTTGGCTATTATCATTCTTTATTCCATTCCTTCTCCCGTTTATTACCGCTTTTTCGGTTATGCTTGGCGAAAATCCTCTTTTATTCCTTCTTTTTCAGCACTATCTTACGATTTCGGTCTTCCATTGCGAATTACTTCTTTTATTCTATACTTTCTTGCGTTTAAAATCGTATTTTCGATCATGTTTTGCTATTACCTTGATTATTCTTCCATTATTCGCGTTTACTCCAGCTTTTCCGGCCATTATTTGCTTTAATTCTCTTTTATTCCATCCTATCTTGCGTTTTTCCAGATTTTCTGTCTTCTGTGGCAAATTACCTCATTTATTTCATTCTTTCTTGCGTTTTCTCAATGTTTTACGGCCTTCTTGGCAATCATCAAAGATTTACCTTAATTTTTTGCGTTTAATCTCGGTTTTTTTTGCTTCATTGGCGATAAACATGGATTATTTCATTCTTTCTCGCGTTTACTCCCATTTTTTCTGTATTCCTTGGCAATTATCGTTGTTAATTCCATTCCTTCTCCCGTTTATTACCGTTTTTTCGCTTATGCTTGGTGAAAATCCTCTTTTATTCATACTTTTTCAGCACTTTCTTACGATTTTCAGTCTTCCATTGCGAATTACCTCTTTTATTCTATTCTTTATGACGTTTAATATTGTATTTTCGATCATTTTTGGCAAATACCTTGTTTATTCTTCCATGATTCGCGTTTACTCCAGCTTTTCCGGTCCTTATTGGATTTGATTCTCTTCTGTTCCATCCTATCTTGCGTTTACTCCAGATTTTCTGTCTTCTTTGGAAAATTACCTTGTTTATTTCTTGCGTTTTCTAAATGTTTTTCGGATTTCTTGGCAATCAGCAAAGTTTTCCCTTCGTTTTTTGCAATTAATCTCGGTTTTTATGCTTCATTGGCGAAAAACTCGGATTATTTCATTCTTACTCGCGTTTACTCCTTTTTTTCTGTCTTCCTTGGCAATTATCATTGTTTA
Organism: Tanypteryx hageni; assembly: GCA_028673005.1. Lineage (NCBI taxonomy): Eukaryota > Metazoa > Arthropoda > Insecta > Odonata > Petaluridae > Tanypteryx > Tanypteryx hageni. The sequence continues at coordinate 82,117 of JAJPWW010000211.1, read as the reverse complement.
TTCCATTCCTTCTCCCGTTTATTACCGCTTTTTCGGTTATGCTTGGCGAAAATTCTCTTTTATTCCTTCTTTTTCGGCACTTTCGTTTGATTTTCGGTTTTTTTTATTGCGAATTACCTCTTTTATTCCATTCGTTCTGCGTTTAATATCGTATATTCGATCATTTTTGGCAAATAACTTGTTTATTCTTCCCTGATTCGCGTTTTCTCCAGCTTTTCAGGCAATTATTGACTTAGATTTTTTTCCATCCTTTCTTGCGTTTTTCCAGATTTTCTTTCTTCTTTGGCAAAATACCTCGTTTATTTCATTCTTTCATGCGTTTTCTCAATGTTTTTCGGCTTTCTTGGCAATCACAAATGCTTAACTATCGCTTTTCGCGTTTAATCCCGGTTATTTTGCTTCCTTGGCAATTAACTTGGATTATTTCTTTCTTTCTCGCGTTTACTCCCTTTTTTTCTGTCTTACTTGGCAATTATAATTGTTTATTCTATTCTTTCTCCCGTTTATTACCGCTTTTTCGGTTATGCTTGGCGAATATCCTCTTTTATTCCTTCTTTTTCAGCACTTTCTTACGATTTCGGTCTTCCATTGAGAATTACTTCTTTTATTCTATTCTTTCTTGCGTTTAAAATCGTATTTTTGATCATGTTTTGCTAATACCTTGATTACTCTTCCATTATTCGCGTTTACTCCAGCTTTTCCGGCCATTATTGGCTTTGATTCTCTTTTATTCCCTCCTTTCTTGCGTTTTTCCAGATTTTCTTTCTTCTTTGGCAAAATACCTCGTTATTTCATTCTTTCTTGCGTTTTCTCAATGTTTTTCGGCTTTTCTTGGCAATCACAAATGCTTAACATTCGCTTTTCGGTTTAATCCCGGTTATTTTGCTTCCTTGGCAATTAACTTAGATTATTTCATTCTTTCTCGCGTGTACTCCCTTTTTTTCTGTCTTCCTTGGCAATTATCATTGTTTATTCCATTCTTTCTCCCGTTTATTACCGCTTTTTCGGTTATGCTTGGCGAAAATCCTCTTTTATTCCTTCTTTTTCAGCACTTTCTTACGATTTCGGTCTTCCATTGCGAATTACTTCTTTTATTCTATTCTTTCTTGCGTTTAAAATCGTATTTTCGATCATGTTTTGCTAATACCTTGATTATTCTTTCATGATTCGCGTTTACTCCAGCTTTTCCGGCATTATTTGCTTTGATTCTCTTTTATTCCATCCTATCTTGCGTTTTTCCAGATTTTCTGTCTTCTGTGGCAAATTACCTCATTTATTTCATTCTTTCTTGCGTTTTCTCAATGTTTTACGGCCTTTATTGGCAATCATCAATGATTTACCTTAATTTTTTGCGTTAATTCTCGGTTTTTTTGCTTCATTGGCGATAAACATGGATTATTTCATTCTTTCTCGCGTTTACTCCCATTTTTTCTGTCTTCCTTGGCAATTATCGTTGTTAATTCCATTCCTTCTCCCGTTTATTACCGTTTTTTCGCTTATGCTTGGTGAAAATCCTCTTTTATTCATACTTTTTCAGCACTTTCTTACGATTTTCAGTCTTCCATTGCGAATTACCTCTTTTATTCTATTCTTTATGACGTTTAATATTGTATTTTCGATCATTTTTGGCAAATACCTTGTTTATTCTTCCATGATTCGCGTTTACTCCAGCTTTTCCGGTCCTTATTGGATTTGATTCTCTTCTGTTCCATCCTATCTTGCGTTTACTCCAGATTTTCTGTCTTCTTTGGAAAATTACCTTGTTTATTTCTTGCGTTTTCTAAATGTTTTTCGGATTTCTTGGCAATCAGCAAAGTTTTCCCTTCGTTTTTTGCAATTAATCTCGGTTTTTATGCTTCATTGGCGAAAAACTTGGATTATTTCATTCTTACTCGCGTTTACTCCTTTTTTTTTCTGTCTTCCTTGGCTATTATCATTCTTTATTCCATTCCTTCTCCCGTTTATTACCGCTTTTTCGGTTATGCTTGGCGAAAATCCTCTTTTATTCCTTCTTTTTCAGCACTATCTTACGATTTCGGTCTTCCATTGCGAATTACTTCTTTTATTCTATACTTTCTTGCGTTAAAATCGTATTTTCGATCATGTTTTGCTAATACCTTGATTATTCTTCCATTATTCGCGTTTACTCCAGCTTTTCCGGCCATTATTTGCTTTAATTCTCTTTTATTCCATCCTATCTTGCGTTTTTCCAGATTTTCTGTCTTCTGTGGCAAATTACCTCATTTATTTCATTCTTTCTTGCGTTTTCTCAATGTTTTACGGCCTTTCTTGGCAATCATCAAAGATTTACCTTAATTTTTTGCGTTTAATCTCGGTTTTTTTTGCTTCATTGGCGATAAACATGGATTATTTCATTCTTTCTCGCGTTTACTCCCATTTTTTCTGTATTCCTTGGCAATTATCGTTGTTAATTCCATTCCTTCTCCCGTTTATTACCGTTTTTTCGCTTATGCTTGGTGAAAATCCTCTTTTATTCATACTTTTTCAGCACTTTCTTACGATTTTCAGTCTTCCATTGCGAATTACCTCTTTTATTCTATTCTTTATGACGTTTAATATTGTATTTTTCGATCATTTTTGGCAAATACCTTGTTTATTCTTCCATGATTCGCGTTTACTCCAGCTTTTCCGGTCCTTATTGGATTTGATTCTCTTCTGTTCCATCCTATCTTGCGTTTACTCCAGATTTTCTGTCTTCTTTGGAAAATTACCTTGTTTATTTCTTGCGTTTTCTAAATGTTTTTCGGATTTCTTGGCAATCAGCAAAGTTTTCCCTTCGTTTTTTGCAATTAATCTCGGTTTTTATGCTTCATTGGCGAAAAACTTGGATTAATTCATTCTTACTCGCGTTTACTCCTTTTTTTCTGTCTTCCTTGGCAATTATCATTGTTTATTCCATTCCTTCTCCCGTTTATTACTGCTTTTTCGGTTATGCTTGGCGAAAATTCTCTTTTATTCCTTCTTTTTCGGCACTTTCGTTTGATTTTCGGTTTTTTTTATTGCGAATTACCTCTTTTATTCCATTCGTTCTTGCGTTTAATATCGTATATTCGATCAGTTTTGGCAAATAACTTGTTTATTCTTCCCTGTTTCGCGTTTTCTCCAGCTTTTCAGGCAATTATTGACTTAGATTTTTTTTCCATCCTTTCTTGCGTTTTTCCAGATTTTCTTTCTTCTTTGGCAAAATACCTCGTTTATTTCATTCTTTCATGCGTTTTCTCAATGTGTTTCGGCTTTTCTTGGCAATCACAAATGCTTAACATTCGCTTTTCGCGTTTAATCCCGGTTATTTTGCTTCCTTGGCAATTAACTTGGATTATTTCTTTCTTTCTCGCGTTACTCCCTTTTTTTCTGTCTTACTTGGCAATTATAATTGTTTATTCTATTCTTTCTCCCGTTTATTACCGCTTTTTCGGTTATGCTTGGCGAAAATCCTCTTTATTCCTTCTTTTTCAGCACTTTCTTACGATTTCGGTCTTCCATTGAGAATTACTTCTTTTATTCTATTCTTTCTTGCGTTTAAAATCGTATTTTTGATCATGTTTTGCTAATACCTTGATTATTCTTCCATTATTCGCGTTTACTCAGCTTTTCCGGCCACTATTGGCTTTGATTCTCTTTTATTCCCTCCTTTCTTGCGTTTTTCCAGATTTTCTTTCTTCTTTGGCAAAATACCTCGTTTATTTCATTCTTTCTTGCGTTTTCTCAATGTTTTTCGGCTTTTCTTGGCAATCACAAATGCTTAACATTCGCTTTTCGCGTTTAATCCCGGTTATTTTGCTTCCTTGGCAATTAACTTGGATTATTTCATTCTTTCTCGCGTGTACTCCTTTTTTTCTGTCTTCCTTGGCAATTATCATTGTTTATTCCATTCCTTCTCCCGTTTATTACCGCTTTTTTCGGTTATGCTTGGCGAAAATCCTCTTTTATTCCTTCTTTTTCAGCACTATCTTACGATTTCGGTCTTCCATTGCGAATTACTTCTTTTATTCTATTCTTTCTTGCGTTTAAAATCTTATTTTCGATCATGTTTTGCTAATACCTTGATTATTCTTTCATGATTCGCGTTTACTCCAGATTTTCCGGCCATTATTTGCTTTGATTCTCTTTTATTCCATCCTATCTTGCGTTTTTCCAGATTTTCTGTCTTCTGTGGCAAATTACCTCATTTATTTCATTCTTTCTTGCGTTTTCTCAATGTTTTACGGCCTTTCTTGGCAATCATCAAAGATTTACCTTAATTTTTTGCGTTAATCTCGGTTTTTTTTGCTTCATTGGAGATAAACATGGATTATTTCATTCTTTCTCGCGTTTACTCCCATTTTTTCTGTATTCCTTGGCAATTATCGTTGTTAATTCCATTCCTTCTCCCGTTTATTACCGTTTTTTCGCTTATGCTTGGTGAAAATCCTCTTTTATTCATACTTTTTCAGCACTTTCTTACGATTTTCAGTCTTCCATTGCGAATTACCTCTTTTATTCTATTCTTTATGACGTTTAATATTGTATTTTCGATCATTTTTGGCAAATACCTTGTTTATTCTTCCATGATTCGCGTTTACTCCAGCTTTTCCGGTCCTTATTGGATTTGATTCTCTTCTGTTCCATCCTATCTTGCGTTTACTCCAGATTTTCTGTCTTCTTTGGCAAATTACCTTGTTTATTTCTTGCGTTTTCTAAATGTTTTTCGGATTTCTTGGCAATCAGCAAAGTTTTCCCTTCGTTTTTTTGCAATTAATCTCGGTTTTTATGCTTCATTGGCGAAAAACTTGGATTATTTCATTCTTACTCGCGTTTACTCCTTTTTTTTCAGTCTTCCTTGGCAATTATCATTGTTTATTCCATTCCTTCTCCCGTTTATTACCGCTTTTTCGGTTATGCTTGGCGAAAATCCTCTTTTAGTCCTTCTTTTTCAGCACTATCTTACGATTTCGGTCTTCCATTGCGAATTACTTCTTTTATTCTTTTCTTTCTTGCGTTTAAAATCGTATTTTCGATCATGTTTTGCTAATACCTTGATTATTCTTTCATGATTCGCGTTTACTCCAGCTTTTCCGGCCATTATTTGCTTTAATTCTCTTTTATTCCATCCTATCTTGCGTTTTTCCAGATTTTCTGTCTTCTGTGGCAAATTACCTCATTTATTTCTTTCTTTCTTGCGTTTTCTCAATGTTTTACGGCCTTTCTTGGCAATCATCAATGATTTACCTTAATTTTTTTGCGTTTAATCTCGGTTTTTTTGCTTCATTGGCGATAAACATGGATTATTTCATTCTTTCTCGCGTTTACTCCCATTTTTTCTGTATTCCTTGGCAATTATCGTTGTTAATTCCATTCCTTCTCCCGTTTATTACCGTTTTTTCGCTTTTGCTTGGTGAAAATCCTCTTTTATTCATACTTTTTCAGCACTTTCTTACGATTTTCAGTCTTCCATTGCGAATTACCTCTTTTATTCTATTCTTTATGACGTTTAATATTGTATTTTCGATCATTTTGGCAAATACCTTGTTTATTCTTCCATGATTCGCGTTTACTCCAGCTTTTCCGGTCCTTATTGGATTTGATTCTCTTCTGTTCCATCCTATCTTGCGTTTACTCCAGATTTTCTGTCTTCTTTGGAAAATTACCTTGTTTATTTCTTGCGTTTTCTAAATGTTTTTCGGATTTCTTGGCAATCAGCAAAGTTTTCCCTTCGTTTTTTGCAATTAATCTCGGTTTTTATGCTTCATTGGCGAAAAACTTGGATTATTTCATTCTTACTCGCGTTTACTCCTTTTTTTTCAGTCTTCCTTGGCAATTATCATTGTTTATTCCATTCCTTCTCCCGTTTATTACCGCTTTTTTCGGTTATGCTTGGCGAAAATCCTCTTTTAGTCCTTCTTTTTCAGCACTATCTTACGATTTCGGTCTTCCATTGCGAATTACTTCTTTTATTCTTTTCTTTCTTGCGTTTTAAAATCGTATTTTCGATCATGTTTTGCTAATACCTTGATTATTCTTTCATGATTCGCGTTTACTCCAGCTTTTCCGGCCCATTATTTGCTTTAATTCTCTTTTATTCCTCCTATCTTGCGTTTTTCCAGATTTTCTGTCTTCTGTGGCAAATTACCTCATTTATTTCTTTCTTTCTTGCGTTTTCTCAATGTTTTACGGCCTTTCTTGGCAATCATCAATGATTTACCTTAATTTTTTGCGTTTAATCTCGGTTTTTTTGCTTCATTGGCGATAAACATGGATTATTTCATTCTTTCTCGCGTTTACTCCCATTTTTTCTGTATTCCTTGGCAATTATCGTTGTTAATTCCATTCCTTCTCCCGTTTATTACCGTTTTTTCGCTTTTGCTTGGTGAAAATCCTCTTTTATTCATACTTTTTCAGCACTTTCTTACGATTTTCAGTCTTCCATTGCGAATTACCTCTTTTATTCTATTCTTTATGACGTTTAATATTGTATTTTCGATCATTTTTGGCAAATACCTTGTTTATTCTTCCATGATTCGCGTTTACTCCAGCTTTTCCGGTCCTTATTGGATTTGATTCTCTTCTGTTCCATCCTAACTTGCGTTTACTCCAGATTTTCTGTCTTCTTTGGAAAATTACCTTGTTTATTTCTTGCGTTTTCTAAATGTTTTTTCGGATTTCTTGGAAATCAGCAAAGTTTTCCCTTCGTTTTTTGCAATTAATCTCGGTTTTTATGCTTCATTGGCGAAAAACTTGGATTATTTCATTCTTACTCGCGTTTACTCCTTTTTTTTCTGTCTTCCTTGGCAATTATCATTGTTTATTCCATTCCTTCTCCCGTTTATTACCGCTTTTTCGGTTATGCTTGGCGAAAATTCTCTTTTATTCCTTCTTTTTCGGCACTTTCGTTTGATTTTCGGTTTTTTTTATTGCGAATTACCTCTTTTATTCCATTCGTTTTTGCGTTTAATATCGTATATTCGATCATTTTTTGGCAAATAACTTGTTTATTCTTCCCTGATTCGCGTTTTCTCCAGCTTTTCAGGCAATTATTGACTTAGATTTTTTTTCCATCCTTTCTTGCGTTTTTCCAGATTTTCTTTCTTCTTTGGCAAAATACCTCGTTTATTTCATTCTTTCATGCGTTTTTCTCAATGTTTTTCGGCTTTTCTTGGCAATCACAAATGCTTAACATTCGCTTTTCGCGTTTAATCCCGGTTATTTTGCTTCCTTGGCAATTAACTTGGATTATTTCTTTCTTTCTCGCGTTTACTCCCTTTTTTTCTGTCTTACTTGGCAATTATAATTGTTAATTCTATTCTTTCTCCCGTTTATTACCGCTTTTTCGGTTATGCTTGGCGAAAATCCTCTTTTATTCCTTCTTTTTCAGCACTTTCTTACGATTTCGGTCTTCCATTGAGAATTACTTCTTTTATTCTATTCTTTCTTGCGTTTAAAATCGTATTTTTGATCATGTTTTGCTAATACCTTGATTATTCTTCCATTATTCGCGTTTATTCCAGCTTTTCCGGCCATTATTGGCTTTGATTCTCTTTTATTCCCTCCTTTCTTGCGTTTTTCCAGATTTTCTTTCTTCTTTGGCAAAATACCTCGTTTATTTCATTCTTTCTTGCGTTTTCTCAATGTTTTTCGGCTTTTCTTGGCAATCACAAATGCTTAACATTCGCTTTTCGCGTTTAATCCCGGTTATTTTGCTTCCTTGGCAATTAACTTGGATTATTTCATTCTTTCTCGCGTGTACTCCCTTTTTTTCTGTCTTCCTTGGCAATTATCATTGTTTATTCCATTCCTTCTCCGTTTATTACCGCTTTTTCGGTTATGCTTGGCGAAAATCCTCTTTTATTCCTTCTTTTTCAGCACTTTCTTACGATTTCGGTCTTCCATTGCGAATTACTTCTTTTATTCTATACTTTCTTGCGTTTAAAATCTTATTTTCGATCATGTTTTGCTAATACCTTGATTATTCTTCATGATTCGCGTTTACTCCAGCTTTTCCGGCCATTATTTGCTTTGATTCTCTTTTATTCCATCCTATCTTGCGTTTTTCCAGATTTTCTGTCTTCTGTGGCAAATTACCTCATTTATTTCATTCTTTCTTGCGTTTTCTCAATGTTTTACGGCCTTTATTGGCAATCATCAATGATTTACCTTAATTTTTTGCGGTTAATTCTCGGTTTTTTTGCTTCATTGGCGATAAACATGGATTATTTCATTCTTTCTCGCGTTTACTCCCATTTTTTCTGTCTTCCTTGGCAATTATCGTTGTTAATTCCATTCCTTCTCCCGTTTATTACCGTTTTTTCGCTTATGCTTGGTGAAAATCCTCTTTTATTCATACTTTTTCAGCACTTTCTTACGATTTTCAGTCTTCCATTGCGAATTACCTCTTTTATTCTATTCTTTATGACGTTTAATATTGTATTTTCGATCATTTTTGGCAAATACCTTGTTTATTCTTCCATGATTCGCGTTTA
>JAJPWW010000211.1:35539-73140 GCA_028673005.1 Tanypteryx hageni | reverse complement strand
CGCTTTTTCGGTTATGCTTGGCAAAAATCCTCTTTTATTCCTTCTTTTTCAGCACTTTCTTTCGATTTTCGGTATTTTTTATTGCGAATTACCTCTTTTATTCCATTCGTTCTTGCGTTTAATATCGTATATTCGATCATTTTTGGCAAATAACTTCTTTATTCTTCCCTGATTCGCGTTTTCTCCAGATTTTCAGGCAATTATTGACTTAGATTTTTTTTCCATCCTTTCTTGCGTTTTCTCCAGATTTTCTGTCTTCTTTGGCAAATTACCTCGTTTATTTCATTCTTTCATGCGTTTTCTCAATGTTTTTCGGCCTTTCTTGGTAATCAACAAAATTTTACCTTCGTTTTTCGCGTTTAATCCCGGTTTTTTTGCTTCCTTGACAATTAACTTGGATTATTCATTCTTTCTCGCGTTTACACCCATTTTTTCTGTCTTCCTTGGCAATTATTATTGTTTATTCTATTCTTTCTCACGTTTATTACCGCTTTTTCGGTTATGCTTGGCGAAAATACTCTTTATTCCTTCTTTTTCAGCACTTTTTTACGATTTCGGTCTTCCATTGCGAATTACTTCTTTTATTCTATTCTTTCTTGCGTTTAAAATCGTATTTTCGATCATGTTTTGCTAATACCTTGATTATTCTTTCATGATTCGCGTTTACTCCAGCTTTTCCGGCCATTATTGGCTTTGATTCTCTTTTATTCCCTCCTTTCTTGCGTTTTTCCAGATATTCTGTCTTCATTGGAAAATTACCTCGTTCATTTCATTCTTTCTTGCGTTTTCTCAATGTTTTACGGCCTTTCTTGGCAATCATCAAAGATTTACCTTCTTTTTTGCGTTTAATCTCGGTTTTTTTGATTCATTGGCGATAAACATGGATTATTTCATTCTTTCTCGCGTTTACTCCCATTTTTTCTGTATTCCTTGGCAATTATCATTGTTTATTCCATTCCTTCTCCCGTTTATTACCGCTTTTTCGGTTATGCTTGGCGAAAATCCCCTTTTATTCCTTCTTTTTCAGCACTTTCTTTCTATTTTCGGTTTTTTTATTGCGAATTACCTCTTTTATTCCATTCGTTCTTGCGTTTAATATCGTATATTCAATCATTTTTGGCAAATAACTTCTTTATTCTTCCCTGATTCGCGTTTTCTCCAGATTTTCAGGCAATTATTGACTTAGATTTTTTTTCCATCCTTTCTTGCGTTTTCTCCAGATTTTCTGTCTTCTTTGGCAAATTACCTCGTTTATTTCATTCTCTCATGCGTTTTTCTCAATGTTTTTCGGCCTTTCTTGGTAATCAACAAAATTTTACCTTTGTTTTTCGCGTTTAATCCCGGTTATTTTGCTTCCTTGGCAATTAACTTGGATTATTTCTTTCTTTCTCGCGTTTATTCCCTTTTTTTTCTGTCTTCCTTGGCAATTTTAATTGTTTATTCTATTCTTTCTTCCGTTTATTACCGCTTTTTCGGTTATGCTTGGCGAAAATCCTATTTTATTCCTTCTTTTTCAGCACTTTCTTACGATTTCGGTCTTCCATTGAGAATTACTTCTTTTATTCTATTCTTTCTTGCGTTTTAAAATCGTATTTTCGATCATGTTTTGCTAATACTTAGATTATTCTTCCATTATTCGCGTTTACTCCAGCTTTTCCGGTCATTATTGGCTTTAATTCTCTTTTATTCCCTCCTTTCTTGCGTTTTTCCAGATATTCTGTCTTCATTGAAAAATTACCTCGTTTATTTCATTCTTTCTTTCGTTTTCTCAATGTTTTTCGGCCTTTCTTGGCAATCAACAAAGATTTACCTTCGTTTTTTGCGTTTAATCTCGGTTTTTTTGCATCCTTGGCGATTAACTTGGATTATTTCAATCTTTCTCGCGTTTACTCCCTTTATTTCTGTCTTCCTTGCCAATTACAATTGTTTATTCTATTCTTTCTCCCGTTTATTACCGCTTTTTCGGTTATGCTTGGCGAAAATCCTCTTTTATTCCTTCTTTTTCTGCACTTTCTTACGATTTCGGTCTTCCATTGCGAATTACTTCTTTTATTCTATAATTTCTTGCGTTTTAAAATCGTATTTTCGATCATGTTTTGCTAATACCTTCATTATTCTTTCATGATTCGCTTTTACTCCAGCTTTTCCGGCCATTATTTGCTTTGATACTCTTTTATTCCATCCTTTCTTGCGTTTTTCCAGATATTCTGTCTTCTTTGGAAAATTACCTCGTTTATTTCATTCTTTCCTGCGTTTTCTCAATGTTTTACGGCCTTTCTTGGCAATCAACAACGATTTACCTTCTTTTTTTGCGTTTAATTTCGGTTTTATTGCTTCATTGGCGATAAACATGGTTTATTTCATTCTTTCTCGCGTTTACTCCCATTTTTTCTGTATTCCTTGGCAATTATCATTGTTAATTCCATTCCTTCTCCCGGTTATTACCGTTTTTTTCGCTTATGCTTGGTGGAAAATCCTCTTTTATTCATAATTTTTCAGCACTTTCTTACGATTTTCAGTCTTCCATTGCGAATTACCTCTTTTATTCTATTCTTTATGGCGTTTAATATTGTATTTTCGATCATTTTTGGCAAATACCTTGTTTATTCTTCCATAATTCGCGTTTACTACAGCTTTTCCGGTCCTTATTGGATTTGATTCTCTTCTGTTCCATCCTATCTTGCGTTTACTCCAGATTTTCTGTCTTCCTTGGCAATTATCATTGTTTATTCCATTCCTTTTCCCGTTTATTACCGCTTTTTCGGTTATGCTTGGCGAAAATCCTCTTTTATTCCTACTTTTTCAGCACTTTCTTTCTATTTTCGGTTTTTTTATTGCGAATTACCTCTTTTATTCCATTCGTTCTTGCGTTTAATATCGTATATTCATTCAATTTTGGCAAATAACTTCTTTATTCTTCCCTGATTCGCGTTTTCTCCAGATTTTCAGGCAATTATTGACTTAGATTTTTTTTCCATCCATTCTTGCGTTTTCTCCAGATTTTCTGTCTTCTTTGGCAAATTACCTCGTTTATTTCATTCTTTCATGCGTTTTCTCAATGTTTTTCGGCCTTTCTTGGTAATCAACAAAATTTTACCTTTGTTTTTCGCGTTTAATCTCGGTTTTTTTTGCTTCCTTGACAATTAACTTGGATTATTCATTCTTTCTCGCGTTTACACCCATTTTTCCTGTCTTCCTTGGCAATTATAATTGTTTATTCTATTCTTTCTCCCGTTTATTACCGCTTTTTCGGTTATGCTTGGCGAAAATCCTCTTTTATTCCTTCTTTTTCAGCACTTTCTTACGATTTCGGTCTTCCATTGCGAATTACTTCTTTTATTCTATTCTTTCTTGCGTTTAAAATCGTATTTTCGATCATATTTTGCTAATACCTTGATTATTCTTTCATGATTCGCTTTTACTCCAGCTTTTCCGGCCATTATTTGCTTTGATTCTCTTTTATTCCATCCTTTCTTGCGTTTTTCCAGATATTCTGTCTTCTTTGGAAAATTACCTTGTTTATTTCAATCTTTCCTGCGTTTTCTCAATGTTTTACGGCCTTTCTTGGCAATCAACAAAGATTTACCTTCTTTTTTTGCGTTTAATCTCGGTTTTTTTTGCTTCATTGGCGATAAACATGGATTATTTCATTCTTTCTCGCGTTTTAATCCCATTTTTTCTGTATTCCGTGGCAATTGTCATTGTTAATTCCATTCCTTCTCCCGCTTATTACCGTTTTTTTCGCTTATGCTTGGTGAAAATCCTCTTTTATTCATACTTTTTCAGCACTTTCTTACGATTTTTCAGTCTTCCATCGCGAATTACCTCTTTTATTCTATTCATTATGGCGTTTAATATTGTATTTTCGATCACTTTTGGCAAATACCTTGTTTATTCTTCCATAATTCGCGTTTACTCCAGCTTTTCCGGTCCTTATTTTTACTCCAGATTTTCCGGCCATTATTGGATTTGATTCTCTTTTATTCTATCCTTTCTTGCGTTTTTCCAGATTTTCTGTCTTCTTTGGCAAAATACCCCGTTTATTTCATTCTTTCATGCGTTTTCTCAATGTTTTTCGGCTTTTCTTGGCAATCACAAAAGCTTTACTTTCGCTTTTCGCGTTTAATCCCGGTTATTTTGCTTCCTTGGCAATTAACTTGGATTATTTCATTCTTTCTCGCGTTGACTCCCTTTTTTTCTTTCTTCCTTGGCAATTATAATTGTTTATTCTATTCTTTCTCCCGTTTATTACCGCTTTTTCGGTTATGCTTGGCGAAAATCCTCTTTTATTCCTTCTTTTTCAGCACTTTCTTACGATTTCGGTCTTCCATTGAGAATTACTTCTTTTATTCTATTCTTTCTTGCGTTTAAAATCGTATTTTCGATCATGTTTTGCTAATACCTTGATTATTCTTTCATGATTCGCGTTTACTCCAGCTTTTCCGGCCATTATTGGCTTTGATTCTCTTTTATTCCCTCCTTTCTTGCGTTTTTTCCAGATATTCTGTCTTCATTGGAAAATTACCTCGTTCATTTCATTCTTTCTTGCGTTTTCTCAATGTTTTACGGCCTTTCTTGGCAATCATCAAAGATTTACCTTCTTTTTTGCGTTTAATCTCGGTTTTTTTGATTCATTGGCGATAAACATGGATTATTTCATTCTTTCTCGCGTTTACTCCCATTTTTTCTGTATTCCTTGGCAATTATCATTGTTTATTCCATTCCTTCTCCCGTTTATTACCGCTTTTTCGGTTATGCTTGGCGAAAATCCCCTTTTATTCCTTCTTTTTCAGCACTTTCTTTCTATTTTCGGTTTTTTTATTGCGAATTACCTCTTTTATTCCATTCGTTCTTGCGTTTAATATCGTATATTCAATCATTTTTGGCAAATAACTTCTTTATTCTTCCCTGTTCGCGTTTTCTCCAGATTTTCAGGCAATTATTGACTTAGATTTTTTTTCCATCCTTTCTTGCGTTTTCTCCAGATTTTCTGTCTTCTTTGGCAAATTACCTCGTTTATTTCATTCTTTCATGCGTTTTCTCAATGTTTTTCGGCCTTTCTTGGTAATCAACAAAATTTTACCTTTGTTTTTCGCGTTTAATCCCGGTTATTTTGCTTCCTTGGCAATTAACTTGGATTATTTCTTTCTTTCTCGCGTTGACTCCCTTTTTTTCTGTCTTCCTTGGCAATTATAATTGTTTATTCTATTCTTTCTTCCGTTTATTACCGCTTTTTCGGTTATGCTTGGCGAAAATCCTATTTTATTCCTTCTTTTTCAGCACTTTCTTACGATTTCGGTCTTCCATTGAGAATTACTTCTTTTATTCTATTCTTTCTTGCGTTTAAAATCGTATTTTCGATCATGTTTTGCTAATACTTTGATTATTCTTCCATTATTCGGCGTTTACTCCAGCTTTTCCGGTCATTATTGGCTTTAATTCTCTTTTATTCCCTCCTTTCTTGCGTTTTTCCAGATATTCTGTCTTCATTGAAAAATTACCTCGTTTATTTCATTCTTTCTTTCGTTTTCTCAATGTTTTTCGGCCTTTCTTGGCAATCAACAAAGATTTACCTTCGTTTTTTGCGTTTAATCTCGGTTTTTTTGCATCCTTGGCGATTAACTTGGATTATTTCATTCTTTCTCGCGTTTACTCCCTTTATTTCTGTCTTCCTTGCCAATTACAATTGTTTATTCTATTCTTTCTCCCGTTTATTACCGCTTTTTCGGTTATGCTTGGCGAAAATCCTCTTTTATTCCTTCTTTTTCTGCACTTTCTTACGATTTCGGTCTTCCATTGCGAATTACTTCTTTTATTCTATAATTTCTTGCGTTTAAAATCGTATTTTCGATCATGTTTTGCTAATACCTTCATTATTCTTTCATGATTCGCTTTTACTCCAGCTTTTCCGGCCATTATTTGCTTTGATACTCTTTTATTCCATCCTTTCTTGCGTTTTTCCAGATATTCTGTCTTCTTTGGAAAATTACCTCGTTTATTTCATTCTTTCCTGCGTTTTCTCAATGTTTTACGGCCTTTCTTGGCAATCAACAACGATTTACCTTCTTTTTTTGCGTTTAATTTCGGTTTTATTGCTTCATTGGCGATAAACATGGTTTATTTCATTCTTTCTCGCGTTTACTCCCATTTTTTCTGTATTCCTTGGCAATTATCATTGTTAATTCCATTCCTTCTCCCGTTTATTACCGTTTTTTTCGCTTATGCTTGGTGAAAATCCTCTTTTATTCATACTTTTTCAGCACTTTCTTACGATTTTCAGTCTTCCATTGCGAATTACCTCTTTTATTCTATTCTTTATGGCGTTTAATATTGTATTTTCGATCATTTTTGGCAAATACCTTGTTTATTCTTCCATAATTCGCGTTTACTACAGCTTTTCCGGTCCTTATTGGATTTGATTCTCTTCTGTTCCATCCTATCTTGCGTTTACTCCAGATTTTCTGTCTTCTTTGGCAATTATCATTGTTTATTCCATTCCTTCTCCCGTTTATTACCGCTTTTTCGGTTATGCTTGGCAAAAATCCTCTTTTATTCCTTCTTTTTCAGCACTTTCTTTCGATTTTCGGTATTTTTTATTGCGAATTACCTCTTTTATTCCATTCGTTCTTGCGTTTAATATCGTATATTCGATCATTTTTGGCAAATAACTTCTTTATTCTTCCCTGATTCGCGTTTTCTCCAGATTTTCAGGCAATTATTGACTTAGATTTTTTTTCCATCCTTTCTTGCGTTTTCTCCAGATTTTCTGTCTTCTTTGGCAAATTACCTCGTTTATTTCATTCTTTCATGCGTTTTCTCAATGTTTTTCGGCCTTTCTTGGTAATCAACAAAATTTTACCTTCGTTTTTCGCGTTTAATCCCGGTTTTTTTGCTTCCTTGACAATTAACTTGGATTATTCATTCTTTCTCGCGTTTACACCCATTTTTTCTGTCTTCCTTGGCAATTATTATTGTTTATTCTATTCTTTCTCACGTTTATTACCGCTTTTTCGGTTATGCTTGGCGAAAATACTCTTTATTCCTTCTTTTTCAGCACTTTTTTACGATTTCGGTCTTCCATTGCGAATTACTTCTTTTATTCTATTCTTTCTTGCGTTTAAAATCGTATTTTCGATCATGTTTTGCTAATACCTTGATTATTCTTTCATGATTCGCGTTTACTCCAGCTTTTCCGGCCATTATTGGCTTTGATTCTCTTTTATTCCCTCCTTTCTTGCGTTTTTCCAGATATTCTGTCTTCATTGGAAAATTACCTCGTTCATTTCATTCTTTCTTGCGTTTTCTCAATGTTTTACGGCCTTTCTTGGCAATCATCAAAGATTTACCTTCTTTTTTGCGTTTAATCTCGGTTTTTTTGATTCATTGGCGATAAACATGGATTATTTCATTCTTTCTCGCGTTTACTCCCATTTTTTCTGTATTCCTTGGCAATTATCATTGTTTATTCCATTCCTTCTCCCGTTTATTACCGCTTTTTCGGTTATGCTTGGCGAAAATCCCCTTTTATTCCTTCTTTTTCAGCACTTTCTTTCTATTTTCGGTTTTTTTATTGCGAATTACCTCTTTTATTCCATTCGTTCTTGCGTTTAATATCGTATATTCAATCATTTTTGGCAAATAACTTCTTTATTCTTCCCTGATTCGCGTTTTCTCCAGATTTTCAGGCAATTATTGACTTAGATTTTTTTTCCATCCTTTCTTGCGTTTTCTCCAGATTTTCTGTCTTCTTTGGCAAATTACCTCGTTTATTTCATTCTTTCATGCGTTTTCTCAATGTTTTTCGGCCTTTCTTGGTAATCAACAAAATTTTACCTTTGTTTTTCGCGTTTAATCCCGGTTATTTTGCTTCCTTGGCAATTAACTTGGATTATTTCTTTCTTTCTCGCGTTGACTCCCTTTTTTTCTGTCTTCCTTGGCAATTATAATTGTTTATTCTATTCTTTCTTCCGTTTATTACCGCTTTTTCGGTTATGCTTGGCGAAAATCCTATTTTATTCCTTCTTTTTCAGCACTTTCTTACGATTTCGGTCTTCCATTGAGAATTACTTCTTTTATTCTATTCTTTCTTGCGTTTAAAATCGTATTTTCGATCATGTTTTGCTAATACTTTGATTATTCTTCCATTATTCGCGTTTACTCCAGCTTTTCCGGTCATTATTGGCTTTAATTCTCTTTTATTCCCTCCTTTCTTGCGTTTTTCCAGATATTCTGTCTTCATTGAAAAATTACCTCGTTTATTTCATTCTTTCTTTCGTTTTCTCAATGTTTTTCGGCCTTTCTTGGCAATCAACAAAGATTTACCTTCGTTTTTTGCGTTTAATCTCGGTTTTTTGCATCCTTGGCGATTAACTTGGATTATTTCATTCTTTCTCGCGTTTACTCCCTTTATTTCTGTCTTCCTTGCCAATTACAATTGTTTATTCTATTCTTTCTCCCGTTTATTACCGCTTTTTCGGTTATGCTTGGCGAAAATCCTCTTTTATTCCTTCTTTTTCTGCACTTTCTTACGATTTCTGTCTTCCATTGCGAATTACTTCTTTTATTCTATAATTTCTTGCGTTTAAAATCGTATTTTCGATCATGTTTTGCTAATACCTTCATTATTCTTTCATGATTCGCTTTTACTCCAGCTTTTCCGGCCATTATTTGCTTTGATACTCTTTTATTCCATCCTTTCTTGCGTTTTTCCAGATATTCTGTCTTCTTTGGAAAATTACCTCGTTTATTTCATTCTTTCCTGCGTTTTCTCAATGTTTTACGGCCTTTCTTGGCAATCAACAACGATTTACCTTCTTTTTTTGCGTTTAATTTCGGTTTTATTGCTTCATTGGCGATAAACATGGTTTATTTCATTCTTTCTCGCGTTTACTCCCATTTTTTCTGTATTCCTTGGCAATTATCATTGTTAATTCCATTCCTTCTCCCGTTTATTACCGTTTTTTCGCTTATGCTTGGTGAAAATCCTCTTTTATTCATACTTTTTCAGCACTTTCTTACGATTTTCAGTCTTCCATTGCGAATTACCTCTTTTATTCTATTCTTTATGGCGTTTAATATTGTATTTTCGATCATTTTTGGCAAATACCTTGTTTATTCTTCCATAATTCGCGTTTACTACAGCTTTTCCGGTCCTTATTGGATTTGATTCTCTTCTGTTCCATCCTATCTTGCGTTTACTCCAGATTTTCTGTCTTCTTTGGCAATTATCATTGTTTATTCCATTCCTTCTCCCGTTTATTACCGCTTTTTCGGTTATGCTTGGCAAAAATCCTCTTTTATTCCTTCTTTTTCAGCACTTTCTTTCGATTTTCGGTATTTTTTATTGCGAATTACCTCTTTTATTCCATTCGTTCTTGCGTTTAATATCGTATATTCGATCATTTTTGGCAAATAACTTCTTTATTCTTCCCTGATTCGCGTTTTCTCCAGATTTTCAGGCAATTATTGACTTAGATTTTTTTTCCATCCTTTCTTGCGTTTTCTCCAGATTTTCTGTCTTCTTTGGCAAATTACCTCGTTTATTTCATTCTTTCATGCGTTTTCTCAATGTTTTTCGGCCTTTCTTGGTAATCAACAAAATTTTACCTTCGTTTTTCGCGTTTAATCCCGGTTTTTTTGCTTCCTTGACAATTAACTTGGATTATTCATTCTTTCTCGCGTTTACACCCATTTTTTCTGTCTTCCTTGGCAATTATTATTGTTTATTCTATTCTTTCTCACGTTTATTACCGCTTTTTCGGTTATGCTTGGCGAAAATACTCTTTATTCCTTCTTTTTCAGCACTTTTTTACGATTTCGGTCTTCCATTGCGAATTACTTCTTTTATTCTATTCTTTCTTGCGTTTAAAATCGTATTTTCGATCATGTTTTGCTAATACCTTGATTATTCTTTCATGATTCGCCTTTACTCCAGCTTTTCCGGCCATTATTGGCTTTGATTCTCTTTTATTCCCTCCTTTCTTGCGTTTTTCCAGATATTCTGTCTTCATTGGAAAATTACCTCGTTCATTTCATTCTTTCTTGCGTTTTCTCAATGTTTTACGGCCTTTCTTGGCAATCATCAAAGATTTACCTTCTTTTTGCGTTTAATCTCGGTTTTTTTGATTCATTGGCGATAAACATGGATTATTTCATTCTTTCTCGCGTTTACTCCCATTTTTTCTGTATTCCTTGGCAATTATCATTGTTTATTCCATTCCTTCTCCCGTTTATTACCGCTTTTTCGGTTATGCTTGGCGAAAATCCCCTTTTATTCCTTCTTTTTCAGCACTTTCTTTCTATTTTCGGTTTTTTTATTGCGAATTACCTCTTTTATTCCATTCGTTCTTGCGTTTAATATCGTATATTCAATCATTTTTGGCAAATAACTTCTTTATTCTTCCCTGATTCGCGTTTTCTCCAGATTTTCAGGCAATTATTGACTTAGATTTTTTTTCCATCCTTTCTTGCGTTTTCTCCAGATTTTCTGTCTTCTTTGGCAAATTACCTCGTTTATTTCATTCTTTCATGCGTTTTCTCAATGTTTTTCGGCCTTTCTTGGTAATCAACAAAATTTTACCTTTGTTTTTCGCGTTTAATCCCGGTTATTTTGCTTCCTTGGCAATTAACTTGGATTATTTCTTTCTTTCTCGCGTTGACTCCCTTTTTTTCTGTCTTCCTTGGCAATTATAATTGTTTATTCTATTCTTTCTTCCGTTTATTACCGCTTTTTCGGTTATGCTTGGCGAAAATCCTATTTTATTCCTTCTTTTTCAGCACTTTCTTACGATTTCGGTCTTCCATTGAGAATTACTTCTTTTATTCTATTCTTTCTTGCGTTTAAAATCGTATTTTCGATCATGTTTTGCTAATACTTTGATTATTCTTCCATTATTCGCGTTTACTCCAGCTTTTCCGGTCATTATTGGCTTTAATTCTCTTTTATTCCCTCCTTTCTTGCGTTTTTCCAGATATTCTGTCTTCATTGAAAAATTACCTCGTTTATTTCATTCTTTCTTTCGTTTTCTCAATGTTTTTCGGCCTTTCTTGGCAATCAACAAAGATTTACCTTCGTTTTTTGCGTTTAATCTCGGTTTTTTTGCATCCTTGGCGATTAACTTGGATTATTTCATTCTTTCTCGCGTTTACTCCCTTTATTTCTGTCTTCCTTGCCAATTACAATTGTTTATTCTATTCTTTCTCCCGTTTATTACCGCTTTTTCGGTTATGCTTGGCGAAAATCCTCTTTTATTCCTTCTTTTTCTGCACTTTCTTACGATTTCGGTCTTCCATTGCGAATTACTTCTTTTATTCTATAATTTCTTGCGTTTAAAATCGTATTTTCGATCATGTTTTGCTAATACCTTCATTATTCTTTCATGATTCGCTTTTACTCCAGCTTTTCCGGCCATTATTTGCTTTGATACTCTTTTATTCCATCCTTTCTTGCGTTTTTCCAGATATTCTGTCTTCTTTGGAAAATTACCTCGTTTATTTCATTCTTTCCTGCGTTTTCTCAATGTTTTACGGCCTTTCTTGGCAATCAACAACGATTTACCTTCTTTTTTTGCGTTTAATTTCGGTTTTATTGCTTCATTGGCGATAAACATGGTTTATTTCATTCTTTCTCGCGTTTACTCCCATTTTTTCTGTATTCCTTGGCAATTATCATTGTTAATTCCATTCCTTCTCCCGTTTATTACCGTTTTTTCGCTTATGCTTGGTGAAAATCCTCTTTTATTCATACTTTTTCAGCACTTTCTTACGATTTTCAGTCTTCCATTGCGAATTACCTCTTTTATTCTATTCTTTATGGCGTTTAATATTGTATTTTCGATCATTTTTGGCAAATACCTTGTTTATTCTTCCATAATTCGCGTTTACTACAGCTTTTCCGGTCCTTATTGGATTTGATTCTCTTCTGTTCCATCCTATCTTGCGTTTACTCCAGATTTTCTGTCTTCTTTGGCAATTATCATTGTTTATTCCATTCCTTCTTCCGTTTATTACCGCTTTTTCGGTTATGCTTGGCAAAAATCCTCTTTTATTCCTTCTTTTTCAGCACTTTCTTTCGATTTTCGGTATTTTTTATTGCGAATTACCTCTTTTATTCCATTCGTTCTTGCGTTTAATATCGTATATTCGATCATTTTTGGCAAATAACTTCTTTATTCTTCCCTGATTCGCGTTTTCTCCAGATTTTCAGGCAATTATTGACTTAGATTTTTTTTCCATCCTTTCTTGCGTTTTCTCCAGATTTTCTGTCTTCTTTGGCAAATTACATCGTTTATTTCATTCTTTCTTGCGTTTTCTCAATGTTTTTCGGCCTTTCTTGGCAATCAACAAAGATTTACCTTCGTTTTTTGCGTTTAATCTCGGTTTTTTTGCATCCTTGGCGATTAACTTGGATTATTTCATTCTTTCTCGCGTTTACTCCCTTTTTTTCTGTCTTCCTTGGCAATTACAATTGTTTATTCTATTCTTTCTCCCGTTTATTACCGCTTTTTCGGTTATGTTTGGCGAAAATCCTCTTTTATTCCTTCTTTTTCAGCACTTTCTTACGATTTCGGTCTTCCATTGCGAATTACTTCTTTTATTCTATTCTTTCTTGCGTTTAAAATCTTATTTTCGAACATATTTTGCTAATACCTTGATTATTCTTTCATGATTCGCTTTTACTCCAGCTTTTCCGGCCATTATTTGCTTTGATTCTCTTTTATTCCATCCTTTCTTGCGTTTTTCCAGATATTCTGTCTTCTTTGGAAAATTACCTTGTTTATTTCATTCTTTCCTGCGTTTTCTCAATGTTTTACGGCCTTTCTTTGCAATCAACAAAGATTTACCTTCTTTTTTTGCGTTTAATCTCGGTTTTTTTGCTTCATTGGCGATAAACATGGATTATTTCATTCTTTCTCGCGTTTAATCCCATGTTTTCTGTATTCCGTGGCAATTGTCATTGTTAATTCCATTCCTTCTCCCGCTTATTACCGTTTTTTTCGCTTATGCTTGGTGAAAATCCTCTTTTATTCATACTTTTTCATCACTTTCTTACGATTTTCAGTCTTCCATTGCGAATTACTTCTTTTATTCTATTCTTTATGGCGTTTAATATTGTATTTTCGATCATTTTTGGCAAATACCTTGTTTATTCTTCCATAATTCGCGTTTACTACAGCTTTTCCGGTCCTTATTTTTACTCCAGATTTTCCGGCCATTATTGGATTTTGATTCTCTTTTATTCTATCCTTTCTTGCGTTTTTCCAGATTTTCTGTCTTCTTTGGCAAAATACCTCGTTTATTTTCATTCTTTCATGCGTTTTCTCAAAGTTTTTCGGCTTTTCTTGGCATTCACAAAAGCTTTACATTCGCTTTTCGCGTTTAATCCCGGTTATTTTGCTTCCTTGGCAATTAACTTGGATTATTTCATTCTTTCTCGCGTTGACTCCCTTTTTTTCTGTCTTCCTTGGCAATTATAATTGTTTATTTCTATTCTTTCTCCCGTTTATTACCGCTTTTTCGGTTATGCTTGGCGAAATTCCTCTTTTATTCCTTCTTTTTCAGCACTTTCTTACGATTTCGGTCTTCCATTGCGAATTATTTCTTTTATTCTATTCTTTCCTGGGTTTAAAATCGTATTTTCGATCATGTTTTGCTAATACCTTGATTATTCTTCCATTATTCGCGTTTACTCCAGCTTTTCCGGCCATTATTGGCTTTGATTCTCTTTTATTCCCTCCTTTCTTGCGTTTTTCCAGATATTCTGTCTTCATTGGAAAATTACCTCGTTTATTTCATTCTTTCTTGCGTTTTCTCAATGTTTTTCGGCCTTTCTTGGCAATCAACAAAGATTTACCTTCGTTTTTTGCGTTTAATCTCGGTTTATTTGCATCCTTGGCGATTAACTTGGATTATTTCATTCTTTCTCGCGTTGACACCCCTTTTTTTCTGTCTTCCTTGGCAATTATAATTGTTTATTCTATTCTTTCTTCCGTTTATTACCGCTTTTTTCGGTTATGCTTGGCGAAAATTTTCTTTTATTCCTTCTTTTTCAGCACTTTCTTACGATTTCGGTCTTCCATTGCGAATTACTTCTTTTAATTCTATTCTGTCTTGCGTTTAAAAATCGTATTTTCGATCATATTTTGCTAATACCTTGATTATTCTATCATGATTCGCTTTTACTCCAGCTTTTTCCGGCCATTATTTGCTTTGATTCTCTTTTATTCCATCCTTTCTTGCGTTTTTCCAGATATTCTGTCTTCTTTGGAAAATTACCCTCGTTTATTTCATTCTTTCTTGCGTTTTCCTCAATGTTTTTCGTCCTTTCTTGGCAATCAACAAAGATTTACCTTCGTTTTTTGCGTTTAATCTCGGTATTTTTTACATCATTGGCGATAAACATGGATTATTTCATCCTTTCTCGCGTTTACTCCCATTTTTTCTGTATTCCTTGGCAATTATCATTGTTAATTCCATTCCTTCTCCCGTTTATTACCGTTTTTTTTTCGCTTATGCTTGGTGAAAATCCTCTTTTATTCATACTTTTTCAGCACTTTCTTACGATTTTCAGTCTTCCATTGCGAATTACCTCTTTTATTCTATTCTTTATGGCGTTTAATATTGTATTTTCGATCATTTTTTGGCAAATACCTTGTTTATTCTTCCATAATTCGCGTTTA
This sequence comes from Tanypteryx hageni, assembly GCA_028673005.1. NCBI lineage: Eukaryota > Metazoa > Arthropoda > Insecta > Odonata > Petaluridae > Tanypteryx > Tanypteryx hageni. The sequence continues at coordinate 58,462 of JAJPWW010000211.1, read as the reverse complement.
CTACAGCTTTTCCGGTCCTTATTGGATTTGATTCTCTTCTGTTCCATCCTATCTTGCGTTTACTCCAGATTTTCTGTCTTCTTTGGCAATTATCATTGTTTATTTCCATTCCTTCTCCCGTTTATTACCGCTTTTTTCGGTTATGCTTGGCAAAAATCCTCTTTTATTCCTTCTTTTTCAGCACTTTCTTTCGATTTTCGGTATTTTTTATTGCGAATTACCTCTTTTATTCCATTCGTTCTTGCGTTTAATATCGTATATTCGATCATTTTTGGCAAATAATTTCTTTATTCTTCCCTGATTCGCGTTTTCTCCAGATTTTCAGGCAATTATTGACTTAGATTTTTTTTTCCATCCTTTCTTGCGTTTTCCTCCAGATTTTCTGTCTTCTTTGGCAAATTACCTCGTTTATTTCATTCTTTCATGCGTTTTCTCAATGTTTTTCGGCCTTTCTTGGTAATCAACAAAATTTTACCTTCGTTTTTTCGCGTTTAATCCCGGTTTTTTTGCTTCCTTGACAATTAACTTGGATTATTCATTCTTTCTCGCGTTTACACCCATTTTTTCTGTCTTCCTTGGCAATTATTATTGTTTATTCTATTCTTTCTCACGTTTATTACCGCTTTTTCGGTTATGCTTGGCGAAAATACTCTTTTTATTCCTTCTTTTTCAGCACTTTTTTTACGATTTCGGTCTTCCATTGCAAATTACTTCTTTTATTCTATTCTTTCTTGCGTTTAAAATCGTATTTTCGAACATATTTTGCTAATACCTTGATTATTCTTTCATGATTCGCTTTTACTCCAGCTTTTCCGGCCATTATTTGCTTTGATTCTCTTTTATTCCATCCTTTCTTGCGTTTTTCCAGATATTCTGTCTTCTTTGGAAAATTACCTTGTTTATTTCATTCTTTCATGCGTTTTCTCAATGTTTTACGGCCTTTCTTTGCAATCAACAAAGATTTACCTTCTTTTTTTGCGTTTAATCTCGGTTTTTTTGCTTCATTGGCGATAAACATGGATTATTTCATTCTTTCTCGCGTTTAATCCCATGTTTTCTGTATTCCGTGGCAATTGTCATTGTTAATTCCATTCCTTCTCCCGCTTATTACCGTTTTTTCGCTTATGCTTGGTGAAAATCCTCTTTTATTCATACTTTTTCATCACTTTCTTACGATTTTCAGTCTTCCATTGCGAATTACTTCTTTTATTCTATTCTTTATGGCGTTTAATATTGTATTTTCGATCATTTTTGGCAAATACCTTGTTTATTCTTCCATAATTCGCGTTTACTACAGCTTTTCCGGTCCTTATTTTTACTCCAGATTTTCCGGCCATTATTGGATTTGATTCTCTTTTATTCTATCCTTTCTTGCGTTTTTCCAGATTTTCTGTCTTCTTTGGCAAAATACCTCGTTTATTTCATTCTTTCATGCGTTTTCTCTCAAAGTTTTTCGGCTTTTCTTGGCATTCACAAAAGCTTTACATTCGCTTTTCGCGTTTAATCCCGGTTATTTTGCTTCCTTGGCAATTAACTTGGATTATTTCATTCTTTCTCGCGTTGACTCCCTTTTTTTCTGTCTTCCTTGGCAATTATAATTGTTTATTCTATTCTTTCTCCCGTTTATTACCGCTTTTTTCGGTTATGCTTGGCGAAAATCCTCTTTTATTCCTTCTTTTTCAGCACTTTCTTACGATTTCGGTCTTTCATTGAGAATTACTTCTTTTTATTCTAATCTTTCTTGCGTTTAAAATCGTATTTTCGATCATGTTTTGCTAATACCTTGATTATTCTTCCATTATTCGCGTTTACTCCAGCTTTTCCGGCCATTATTGGCTTTGATTCTCTTTTATTCCCTCCTTTCTTGCGTTTTTCCAGATATTCTGTCTTCATTGGAAAATTACCTCGTTTATTTCATTCTTTCTTGCGTTATCTCAATGTTTTTCGCTTTTTCTTGGCAATCAACAAAGATTTAACCTTCGTTTTTTGCTTTTAATCTCGGTGTTTTTTGCATCATTGGCGATTAATTTGGATTATTTCATTCTTTCTCGCGTTTAACTCCCCTTTTTTTCTGTCTTCCTTGGCAATTATAATTGTTTATTCTATTCTTTCTCCCGTTTATTACCGCTTTTTTCGGTTATGCTTGGCGAAAATCCCTCTTTTATTCCTTCTTTTTCAGCACTTTCTTACGATTTCGGTCTTCCATTGAGAATTACTTCTTTTATTCTAATCTTTCTTGCGTTTAAAATCGTATTTTCGATCATGTTTTGCTAATACCTTGATTATTCTTTCATGATTCGCGTTTACTCCAGCTTTTCCGGCCATTATTTGCTTTGATTCTCTTTTATTCCATCCTTTCTTGCGTTTTTCCAGATATTCTGTCTTCTTTGGAAAATTACCTCGTTTATTTCATTCTTTCCTGCGTTTTCTCAATGTTTTACGGCCTTTCTTGGCAATCAACAAAGATTTACCTTCTTTTTTTGCGTTTAATCTCGGTTTTTTTGCTTCATTGGCGAAAAAACATGGATTATTTCATTCTTTCTCGCGTTTACTCCCATTTTTTCTGTATTCCTTGGCAATTATCATTGTTAATTCCATTCCTTCTCTTGTTTATTACCGTTTTTTTCGCTTATGCTTGGTGAAAATCCTCTTTTATTCATACTTTTTCAGCACTTTCTTACGATTTTCAGTCTTCCATTGCGAATTACCTCTTTTATTCTATTCTTTATGGCGTTTAATAATGTATTTTCGATCATTTTTGGCAAATACCTTGTTTATTCTTCCATGATTCGCGTTTACAACAGCTTTTTCGGTCCTTATTGGATTTGATTCTCTTCTGTTCCATCCTATCTTGCGTTTACTCCAGATTTTCTGTCTTCTTTGGCAAATTACCTTGTTTATTTCTTGCGTTTTCTAAATGTTTTTCGGATTTCTTGGCAATCAGCAAAGTTTTCCCTTCGTTTTTTGCGATTAATCTCGGTTTTTATGCTTCATTGGCGAAAAACTTGGATTATTTCATTCTTACTCGCGATTACTTCTTTTTTTTCTGTCTTCCTTGGCAATTATCATTGTTTATTCCATTCCTTCTCCCGTTTATTACCGTTTTTTTCGCTTATGCTTGGTGAAAATCCTCTTTTATTCATACTTCTTCAGCACTTTCTTACGATTTTCCGTCTTCCATTACGAATATTTCTTTATTCTATTCTTTCTCACGTTTTACCGCTTTTTTCGGTTATGCTTGGCGAAAATCCTCTTTTATTCCTTCTTTTTCAGCACTTTCTTACGATTTCGGTCTTCCATTGCGAATTACTTCTTTATTCTAATCTTTCTTGCGTTAAATATCGTATTTTCGATTATTTTTGCAAATACCTTATTTATTCTTCCATGATTCGCTTTTACTCCAGCTTTTCCGGCCATTATTGGATTTGATTCTCTTTTATTCTATCCTTTCTTGAGTTTTTCCAGATTTTCTGTCTTCTTTGGCAAAATACCTCGTTTATTTCATTCTTTCATGCGTTTTCTCAATGTTTTTCGGCTTTTCTTGGCAATCACAAAAGTTTAACATTCGCTTTTCGCGTTTAATCCCGGTTATTTTGCTTCCTTGGCAATTAACTTGGATTATTTCATTCTTTCTCGCGTTTACTCCTTTTTTTCTGTCTTCCTTGGCAATTATAATTGTTTATTCTATTCTTTCTCCAGTTTATTACCGCTTTTTCGGTTATGCTTGGCGAAAATCCTCTTTTATTTCCACTTTTTCAGCACTTTCTAACGATTTTCATTCTTCCATTGCAAATTACCTTTTTATTCTAATCTTTCTTGCGTTAAATATCGTATTTTCGATTATTTTTGCAAATACCTTATTTATTCTTCCATGATTCGCGTTTACTCCAGCTTTTCCGGCCATTATTGGATTTGATTCTCTTTTATTCTATCCTTTCTTTCATTTTCCAGATTTTCTGTCTTCTTTGGCAAAATACCTCGTTTATTTCATTCTTTCATGCGTTTTCTTAATGTTTTTCGGCTTTTCTTGGCATTCACAAAAGCTTTACATTCGCTTTTCGCGTTTAATCCCGGTTATTTTGCTTCCTTGGCAATTATTTACTCCCATTTTTTTCTGTATTCCTTGGCAATTATCATTGTTAATTCCATTCCTTCTCCCGTTTATTACCGTTTTTTCGCTTATGCTTGGTGAAAATCCTCTTTTATTCATACTTTTTTAGCACTTTCTTACGATTTTTAGTCTTCCATTGCGAATTACCTCTTTATTCTATTCTTTATGGCGTTTAATATTGTATTTTCGATAATTTATTGGCAAATACCTTGTTTATTCTTCCATGATTCGCGTTTACTCCAGCTGTTCCGGTCCTTATTGGATTTGATTCTCTTCTGTTCCATCCTATCTTGCGTTTACTACAGATTTTCTGTCTTCTTTGGCAAATTACCTTGTTTATTTCTTGCGTTTTCTAAATGTTTTTCGGATTTTCTTGGCAATCAGCAAAGTTTTCCCTTCGTTTTTTGCGATTAATCTCGGTTTTTATGCTTCATTGGCGAAAAACTTGGATTATTTCATTCATACTCGCGTTTACTCCTTTTTTTTCTGTCTTCCTTGGCAATTATCATTGTTTATTCCATTCCTTCTCCCGTTTATTACCGCTTTTTCGGTTATGCTTGGCGAAAATCCCTCTTTTATTCCTTCTTTTTAAGCACTTTCTTTCGATTTTCGGTTTTTTTTATTGCGAATTACCTCTTTTATTCCATTCGTTCTTGCGTTAATATCGTATATTCGATCATTTTTGGCAAATAACTTGTTTATTCTTCCCTGATTCGCGTTTTCTCCAGCTTTTTAGGCAATTATTGACTTAAATTTTTTTTTTTCCATCCTTTCTTGCGTTTTTCCAGATTTTTCTGTCTTGTTTGGCAAAATACCTCGTTTATTTCATTCTTTCATGCGGTTTCATCAATGTTTTTCGGCTTTTCTTGCCATTCACAAAAGCGTCGCTTTTCGCGTTTAATCCCGGTTATTTTGCTTCCTTGGCAATTTATAATTGTTTATTCTATTTCTTTCTCCCGTTTATTACCGCTTTTTCGGTTATGCTTGGCGAAAATCCTCTTTTATTCCTTCTTTTTTCAGCACTTTCTTACGATTTCGGTCTTCCATTGAGAATTACTTCCTTTATTCTATCCTTTCTTGCGTTTTAAAATGGTATTTTCGATCATGTTTTGCTAATACCTTGATTATTCTTCCATTATTCGCGTTTACTCTCCAGCTTTTTCCGGCCAATTATTGGCTTTGATTCTCTTTTATTCCCTCCTTTCTTGCGTTTTTCCAGATATTCTGTCTTCATTGGAAAATTACCTCGTTTATTTCATTCTTTCTTGCGTTTTCTCAATGTTTTTCGGCCTTTCTTGGCAATCAACAAGGATTTACCTTCTTTTTTTGCGTTTAATCTCGGTTTTTTTTGCTTCATTGGCGATAAACATGGATTATTTCATTCCTTTCTCGCGTTTACTCCCATTTTTCTGTATATCCTTGGCAATTATCATTGTTAATTCCATTCCTTCTCCCGTTTATTACCGTTTTTTCGCTTATGCTTGGTGAAAATCCTCTTTTATTCATACTTTTTCAGCACTTTCTTACGATTTTTAGTCTTCCATTGCGAATTACCTCTTTTATTCTATTCTTTATGGCGTTTAATATTGTATTTTCGATCATTTTTGGCAAATACCTTGTTTATTCTTCCATGATTCGCGTTTACTCCAGCTGTTCCGGTCCTTATTGGATTTTGATTCTCTTCTGTTCCATCCTATCTTGCGTTTTACTCCAGATTTTCTGTCTTCTTTGGCAAATTACCTTGTTTATTTCTTGCGTTTTCTAAATGTTTTTTCGGCCTTTCTTGGTAATCAACAAAATTTTACCTTCGTTTTTTGCGTTTAAATCCCGGTTTTTTTTTGCTTCCTTGACAATTAACTTGGATTATTCATTCTTTCTCGCGTTTACACCCATTTTTTCTGTATTTCAATGGCAATTATCATTGTTTATTCCATTCCTTCTCCCGTTTATTACAGTTTTTTCGCTTATGCTTGGCGAAAATCCTCTTCTATTTCCACTTTTTCAGCACTTTCTAACGATTTTCAGTCTTCCATTGCGAATTACCTTTTTATTCTAATCTTTCTTGCGTTAAATATCGTATTTTCGATCATTTTTGCAAATACCTTATTTATTCTTCCATGATTCGCATATTACTCCAGCTTTTTCCGGCCATTATTGGATTTGATTCTCTTTTATTCTATCCTCTCTTGCGTTTTTCCAGATTTTCTGTCTTCTTTGGCAAAAATACCTCGTTTATTTCATTCTTTCATGCGTTTTTCTCAATGTTTTTCGGCTTTTCTTGGCAATCACAAAAGCTTTTACATTTCGCTTTTCGCGTTTAATCCCGGTTATTTTGCTTCCTTGACAATTAACTTGGATATTCATTCTTTCTCGCGTTTTACACCCATTTTTTCTGTCTTCCTTGACAATTATCATTGTTTATTCCATTCATTCTCCCGTTTATTACCGTTTTTTCGCTTATGCTTGGCGAAAATCCTCTCCTATTTCCACTTTTTCAGCACTTTCTAACGATTTTCAGTCTTCCATTGCGAATTACCTTTTTATTCAAATCTTTCTTGCGTTAAATATCGTATTTTCGATCATTTTTGCAAATACATTATTTATTTTTCCATGATTTGCGTTTACTCCAGCTTTTCCTGCCATTAATGGATTTTATTCTCTTTATTCTATCCTTCCTTGCGTTTTTCCAGATTTTCTGTCTTCTTTGGCAAAATACCTCGTTTATTTCATTCTTTCATGCGTTTTCTCAATGTTTTTCGGCTTTTCTTGGCAATCACAAAAGCTTTACATTCGCTTTTCGCGTTTAATCCCGGTTATTTTGCTTCCATGGCAATAGTTAACTTGGATTATTTCATTCTTTCCTCGCGTTGACTCCCTTTTTTTCTGTCTTCCTTGGCAATCACAATTGTTTATTCCATTCTTTCTCCCGTTTATTACCGCTTTTTCGGTAATGCTTGGCGAAAATCCTCTTTTATTCCTTCTTTTTCAGCACTTTCTTACTATTTCGGTCTTCCATTGAGAATTACTTCTTTTATTCTATTCTTTCTTGCGTTTTAAAATCGTATTTTCGATCATGTTTTGCTAATACCTTGATTATTCTTCCATTATTCGCGTTTACTCCAGCTTTTCCGGCCATTATTGGCTTTTGATTCTCTTTTATTCTATCCTTTCTTGCGTTTTTCCAGTTATTCTGTCTTCTTTGGAAAATTACCTCGTTTATTTCATTCTTTCCTGCGTTTTCTCAATGTTTACGGCCTTTCTTGGCAATCAACAAAGATTTACCTTCTTTTTTGCGTTTAATCTCGGTTTATTTTGCTTCATTGGCGATAAACATGGATTATTTCATTCTTTCTCGCGTTTACTCCCATTTTTTCTGTATTCCTTGGCAATTATCATTGTTAATTCCATTCCTTCTCTTGTTTATTACCGTTTTTTTTCGCTTATGCTTGGTGAAAATCCTCTTTTATTCATACTTTTTCAGCACTTTCTTACGATTTTTCAGTCTTTCCATTGCGAATTACCTCTTTTATTCTATTCTTTATGGCGTTTAATAATGTATTTTCGATCATTTTTGGCAAATACCTTGTTTATTCTTCCATGATTCGCGTTTACAACAGCTTTTTCGGTCCTTATTGGATTTGATTCTCTTCTGTTCCATCCTATCTTGCGTTTACTCCAGATTTTCTGTCTTCTTTGGCAAATTACCTTGTTTATTTCTTGCGTTTTCTAAATGTTTTTCGGATTTCTTGGCAATCAGCAAAGTTTTCCCTTCGTTTTTTGCGATTAATCTCGGTTTTTATGCTTCATTGGCGAAAAACTTGAATTATTTCATTCTTACTCGCGATTACATCTTTTTTTTCTGTCTAAGTTTTCCCTTCGTTTTTTGCGATTAATCTCGGTTTTTATGCTTCATTGGCGAAAAACTTGAATTATTTCATTCTTACTCGCGATTACATCTTTTTTTTCTGTCTTCCTTGGCAATTATCATTGTTTATTCCATTCCTTCTCCCGTTTATTACCGTTTTTTCGCATATGCTTGGCGAAAATCCTCTTTTATTCCTTCTTTTTCAGCACTTTCTTACGATTTCGGTCTTCCATTGCGAATTACTTCTTTATTCTAATCTTTCTTGCGTTAAATATCGTATTTTCGATTATTTTTGCAAATACCTTATTTATTCTTCCATGATTCGCGTTTACTCCAGCTTTTCCGGCCTTTATTGGATTTGATTCTCTTTTATTCTATCCTTTCTTGCGTTTTTCCAGATTTTCTGTCTTCTTTGGCAAAATACCTCGTTTATTTCATTCTTTCATGCGTTTTCTCAATGTTTTTCGGCTTTTCTTGGCAATCACAAAAAATTAACATTCGCTTTTCGCGTTTAATCCCGGTTATTTTGCTTCCTTGGCAATTAACTTGGATTATTTCATTCTTTCTCGCGTTTACTCCTTTTTTTTCTGTCTTCCTTGGCAATTATAATTGTTTATTCTATTCTTTCTCCAGTTTATTACCGCTTTTTCGGTTATGCTTGGCGAAAATCCTCTTTTATTTCCACTTTTTCAGTACTTTCTAACGATTTTCATTCTTCCATTGCAAATTACCTTTTTATTCTAATCTTTCTTGCGTTAAATATCGTATTTTCGATTATTTTTGCAAATACCTTATTTATTCTTCCATGATTCGCGTTTACTCCAGCTTTTCCGGCCATTATTGGATTTGATTCTATTTTATTCTATCCTTTCTTGCGTTTTTCCAGATTTTCTGTCTTCTTTGGCAAAATACCTCGTTTATTTCATTCTTTCATGCGTTTTCTTAATGTTTTTCGGCTTTTCTTGGCATTCACAAAAGCTTTACATTCGCTTTTCGCGTTTAATCCCGGTTATTTTGCTTCCTTGGCAATTAACTTGGATTATTTCATTCTTTCTCGCGTTTACTCCCATTTTTTCTGTATTCCTTGGCAATTATCATTGTTAAAACCATTCCTTCTCCCGTTTATTACCGTTTTTTCGCTTATGCTTGGTGAAAATCCTCTTTTATTCATACTTTTTCAGCACTTTCTTACGATTTTCAGTCTTCCATTGCGAATTACCTCTTTTTTTCTATTCTTTTTGGAGGTTAATATTGTATTTTCGATCATTTTTGGCAAATACCTTGTTTATTCTTCCATGATTCGCGTTTACTCCAGCTTTACCGGTCCTTATTGGATTTGATTCTCTTCTGTTCCATCCTATCTTGCGTTTACTCCAGATTTTCTGTCTTCTTTGGCAAATTACCTTGTTTATTTCTTGCGTTTTCTAAATGTTTTTCGGATTTCTTGGCAATCAGCAAAGTTTTCCCTTCGTTTTTTGCGATTAATCTCGGTTTTTATGCTTCATTGGCGAAAAACTTGAATTATTTCATTCTTACTCGCGATTACATCTTTTTTTTCTGTCTTCCTTGGCAATTATCATTGTTTATTCCATTCCTTCTCCCGTTTATTACCGTTTTTTCGCATATGCTTGGCGAAAATCCTCTTTTATTCCTTCTTTTTCAGCACTTTCTTACGATTTCGGTCTTCCATTGCGAATTACTTCTTTATTCTAATCTTTCTTGCGTTAAATATCGTATTTTCGATTATTTTTGCAAATACCTTATTTATTCTTCCATGATTCGCGTTTACTCCAGCTTTTCCGGCCTTTATTGGATTTGATTCTCTTTTATTCTATCCTTTCTTGCGTTTTTCCAGATTTTCTGTCTTCTTTGGCAAAATACCTCGTTTATTTCATTCTTTCATGCGTTTTCTCAATGTTTTTCGGCTTTTCTTGGCATTCACAAAAGCTTTACATTCGCTTTTCGCGTTTAATCCCGGTTATTTTGCTTCCTTGGCAATTAACTTGGATTATTTCATTCTTTCTCGCGTTTACTCCCATTTTTTCTGTATTCCTTGGCAATTATCATTGTTAAAACCATTCCTTCTCCCGTTTATTTCCGTTTTTTCGCTTATGCTTGGTGAAAATCCTCTTTTATTCAAACTTTTTCAGCACTTTCTTACGATTTTCAGTCTTCCATTGCGAATTACCTCTTTTTTTCTATTCTTTTTGGAGGTTAATATTGTATTTTCGATCATTTTTGGCAAATACCTTGTTTATTCTTCCATGATTCGCGTTTACTCCAGCTTTACCGGTCCTTATTGGATTTGATTCTCTTCTGTTCCATCCTATCTTGCGTTTACTCCAGATTTTCTGTCTTCTTTGGCAAATTACCTTGTTTATTTCTTGCGTTTTCTAAATGTTTTTCGGATTTCTTGGCAATCAGCAAAGTTTTCCCTTCGTTTTTTGCGATTAATCTCGGTTTTTATGCTTCATTGGCGAAAAACTTGGATTATTTCATTCTTACTCGCGTTTACTCCTTTTTTTCTGTCTTCCTTGGCAATTATCATTGTTTATTCCATTCCTTCTCCCGTTTATTACCGCTTTTTCGGTTATGCTTGGCGAAAATCCTCTTATATTCCTTCTTTTTCAGCACTTTCTTTCGATTTTCGGTTATTTTATTGCGAATTACCTCTTTTATTCCATTCGTACTTGCGTTTAATATCGTATATTCGATCATTTTTGGCAAATAACTTATTTATTCTTTCCTGATTCGCGTTTTCTCCAGCTTTTCAGGCAATTATTGACTTAAATTTTTTTTTTCCTTCCTTTCTTGCGTTTTTCCAGATTTTCTGTCTTCTTTGGCAAAATACCTCGTTTATTTCATTCTTTCATGCGTTTTCTCAATGTTTTTCGGCTTTTCTTGCCATTCACAAAAGCTTTACATTCGCTTTTCGCGTTTAATCCCGGTTATTTTGCTTCCTTGGCAATTAACTTGGATTATTTCATTCTTTCTCGCGTTGACTCCCTTTTTTTCAGTCTTCCTTGGCAATTATAATTGTTTATTCTATTCTTTCTCCCGTTTATTACCGCTTTTTCGGTTATGCTTGGCGAAAATCCTCTTTTATTTCTTCTTTTTCAGCACATTCTTACGATTTCGGTCTTCCATTGAGAATTACTTCCTTTATTCTATCCTTTCTTGCGTTTAAAATGGTATTTTCGATCATGTTTTGCTAATACCTTGATTATTCTTCCATTATTCGCGTTTACTCCAGCTTTTCCGGCCATTATTGGCTTTGATTCTCTTTTATTCCCTCCTTTCTTGCGTTTTTCCAGATATTCTGTCTTCATTGGAAAATTACCTCGTTTATTTCATTCTTTCTTGCGTTTTCTCAATGTTTTTTCGGCCTTTCTTGGCAATCAACAAGGATTTACCTTCTTTTTTTGCGTTTAATCTCGGTTTTTTTGCTTCATTGGCGATAAACATGGATTATTTCATTCTTTCTCGCGTTTACTCCCATTTTTCTGTATTCCTTGGCAATTATCATTGTTAATTCCATTCCTTCTCCCGTTTATTACCGTTTTTACGCTTATGCTTGGTGAAAATCCTCTTTTATTCATACTTTTTCAGCACTTTCTTACGATTTTTAGTCTTCCATTGCGAATTACCTCTTTTATTCTATTCTTTATGGCGTTTAATATTGTATTTTCGATCATTTTTGGCAAATACCTTGTTTATTCTTCCATGATTCGCGTTTACTCCAGCTGTTCCGGTCCTTATTGGATTTGATTCTCTTCTGTTCCATCATATCTTGCGTTTAGGCAAATTACCTTGTTTATTTCTTGCGTTTTCTAAATGTTTTTCGGCCTTTCTTGGTAATCAACAAAATTTTACCTTCGTTTTTTGCGTTTAATCCCGGTTTTTTTTGCTTCCTTGACAATTAACTTGGATTATTCATTCTTTCTCGCGTTTACACCCATTTTTTCTGTATTCAATGGCAATTATCATTGTTTATTCCATTCCTTCTCCCGTTTATTACAGTTTTTTCACTTATGCTTGGCGAAAATCCTCTTCTATTTCCACTTTTTCAGCACTTTCTAACGATTTTCAGTCTTCCATTGCGAATTACCTTTTTATTCTAATCTTTCTTGCGTTAAATATCGTATTTTCGATCATTTTTGCAAATACCTTATTTATTCTTCCATGATTCGCGTTTACTCCAGCTTTTCCGGCCATTATTGGATTTGATTCTCTTTTATTCTATCCTCTCTTGCGTTTTTCCAGATTTTCTGTCTTCTTTGGCAAAATACCTCGTTTATTTCATTCTTTCATGCGTTTTCTCAATGTTTTTCGGCTTTTCTTGGCAATCACAAAAGCTTTACATTCGCTTTTCGCGTTAAATCCAGTTATTTTGCTTAATTGACAATTAACTTGGATTATTCATTCTTTCTCGCGTTTACACCCATTTTTTCTGTCTTCCTTGACAATTATCATTGTTTATTCCATTCATTCTCCCGTTTATTACCGTTTTTTCGCTTATGCTTGGCGAAAATCCTCTCCTATTTCCACTTTTTCAGCACTTTCTAACGATTTTCAGTCTTCCATTGCGAATTACCTTTTTATTCAAATCTTTCTTGCGTTAAATATCGTATTTTCGATCATTTTTGCAAATACCTTATTTATTCTTCCATGATTTGCGTTTACTCCAGCTTTTCCTGCCATTAATGGATTTTATTCTCTTTTATTCTATCCTTTCTTGCGTTTTTCCAGATATTCTGTCTTCATTGGAAAATTACCTCGTTTATTTCATTCTTTCTTGCGTTTTCTCAATGTTTTTCGGCCTTTCTTGGCAATCAACAAAGATTTACCTTCGTTTTTTTGCGTTTAATCTCGGTTTTATTTACATCATTGGCGATTAACTTGGATTATTTCATTCTTTCTCGCGTTTACTCCCTTTTTTTCTGTCTTCCTTGGCAATTACAATTGTTTATTCTATTCTTTCTCCCGTTTATTACCGCTTTTTCGGTTATGCTTGGCGAAAATCCTCTTTTATTCCTTCTTTTTCAGCACTTTCTTATGATTTCGGTCTTCCATTGCGAATTACTTCTTTTATTCTATTCTTTCTTGCGTTTAAAATGGTATTTTCGATCATGTTTTGCTAATACCTTGATTATTCTTCCATTATTCGCGTTTACTCCAGCTTTTCCGGCCATTATTGGCTTTGATTCTCTTTTATTCCCTCCTTTCTTGCGTTTTTTCCAGATATTCTGTCTTCATTGGAAAATTACCTCGTTTATTTCATTCTTTCTTGCGTTTTTCTCAATGTTTTTCGGCCTTTCTTGGCAATCAACAAGGATTTACCTTCTTTTTTTGCGTTTAATCTCGGTTTTTTTGCTTCATTGGCGATAAACATGGATTATTTCATTCTTTCTCGCGTTTACTCCCATTTTTCTGTATTCCTTGGCAATTATCATTGTTAATTCCATTCCTTCTCCCGTTTATTACCGTTTTTTACGCTTATGCTTGGTGAAAATCCTCTTTTATTCATACTTTTTCAGCACTTTCTTACGATTTTTAGTCTTCCATTGCGAATTACCTCTTTTATTCTATTCTTTATGGCGTTTAATATTGTATTTTCGATCATTTTTGGCAAATACCTTGTTTATTCTTCCATGATTCGCGTTTACTCCAGCTGTTCCGGTCCTTATTGGATTTGATTCTCTTCTGTTCCATCATATCTTGCGTTTACTCCAGATTTTCTGTCTTCTTTGGCAAATTACCTTGTTTATTTCTTGCGTTTTCTAAATGTTTTTCGGCCTTTCTTGGTAATCAACAAAATTTTACCTTCGTTTTTTTGCGTTTAATCCCGGTTTTTTTTTGCTTCCTTGACAATTAACTTGGATTATTCATTCTTTCTCGCGTTTACACCCATTTTTTCTGTATTCAATGGCAATTATCATTGTTTATTCCATTCCTTCTCCCGTTTATTACAGTTTTTTCACTTATGCTTGGCGAAAATCCTCTTCTATTTCCACTTTTTCAGCACTTTCTAACGATTTTCAGTCTTCCATTGCGAATTACCTTTTTATTCTAATCTTTCTTGCGTTAAATATCGTATTTTCGATCATTTTTTGCAAATACCTTATTTATTCTTCCATGATTCGCGTTTACTCCAGCTTTTCCGGCCATTATTGGATTTGATTCTCTTTTATTCTATCCTCTCTTGCGTTTTTCCAGATATTCTGTCTTCATTGGAAAATTACCTCGTTTATTTCATTCTTTCTTGCGTTTTCTCAATGTTTTTCGGCCTTTCTTGGCAATCAACAAAGATTTACCTTCGTTTTTTTGCGTTTAATCTCGGTTTTATTTACATCATTGGCGATTAACTTGGATTATTTCATTCTTTCTCGCGTTTACTCCCTTTTTTTTCTGTCTTCCTTGGCAATTACAATTGTTTATTCTATTCTTTCTCCCGTTTTATTACCGCTTTTTCGGTTATGCTTGGCGAAAATCCTCTTTTATTCCTTCTTTTTCAGCACTTTCTTATGATTTCGGTCTTCCATTGCGAATTACTTCTTTTATTCTATTCTTTCTTGCGTTTAAAATCGTATTTTCGATCATGTTTTGCTAATACCTTGATTATTCTTTCATGATTCGCGTTTACTCCAGCTTTTCCGGCCATTATTTGCTTTGATTCTCTTTTATTCCATCCTTTCTTGCGTTTTTCCAGATATTCTGTCTTCTTTGGAAAATTACCTCGTTTATTTCATTCTTTCCTGCGTTTTCTCAATGTTTTACGGCCTTTCTTGGCAATCAACAAAGATTTACCTTCTTTTTTTGCGTTTTAATCTCGGTTTTTTTGCTTCATTGGCGATAAACATGGATTATTTCATTCTTTCTCGCGTTTACTCCCATTTTTTCTGTATTCCTTGGCAATTATCATTGTTAATTCCATTCCTTCTCTTGTTTATTACCGTTTTTTTCGCTTATGCTTGGTGAAAATCCTCTTTTATTCATACTTTTTCAGCACTTTCTTACGATTTTCAGTCTTCCATTGCGAATTACCTCTTTTATTCTATTCTTTATGACGTTTAATATTGTATTTTCGATCATTTTTGGCAAATACCTTGTTTATTCTTCCATGATTCGCGTTTTACTCCAGCTTTTCCGGTCCTTATTGGATTTGATTCTCTTCTGTTCCATCCTATCTTGCGTTTACTCCAGATTTTCTGTCTTCTTTGGAAAAATTACCTTGCTTATTTCTTGCGTTTTCTAAATGTTTTTCGGATTTCTTGGCAATCAGCAAAGTTTTCCCTTCGTTTTTTGCAATTAATCTCGGTTTTTATGCTTCATTGGCGAAAAACTTGGATTATTTCATTCTTTCTCGCGGTTTACTCCCTTTTTTTCTGTCTTCCTTGGCAATTACAATTGTTTATTCTATTCTTTCTCCAATTTATTACCGCTTTTTCGGTTATGCTTGGCGGAAAATCCTCTTTTATTCCTTCTTTTTCAGCACTTTCTTACGATTTCGGTCTTCCATTGCGAATTACTTCTTTTATTCTATTCTATCTTGCGTTTAAAATCGTATTTTCGATCATGTTTTGTTAATACCTTGATTATTCTTCCATTATTCGCGTTTACTCCAGCTTTTCCGGCCATTATTGGCTTTGATTCTCTTTTATTCCCTCCTTTCTTGCGTTTTTTCCAGATATTCTGTCTTCATTGGAAAAATTACCTCGTTTATTTCATTCTTTCTTGCGTTTTCTCAATGTTTTTCGGCCTTTCTTGGCAATCAACAAGTATTTACCTTCTTTTTTTTGCGTTTAATCTCGGTTTTTTTTGCTTCATTGGCGATAAACATGGATTATTTCATTCTTTCTCGCGTTTACTCCCATTTTTCTGTATTCCTTGGCAATTATCATTGTTTATTCCATTCCTTCTCCCGTTTATTACCGTTTTTTCGCTTATGCTTGGTGAAAAATCCTCTTTTATTCATACTTTTTCAGCACTTTCTTACGATTTTTAGTCTTCCATTGCGAATTACCTCTTTTATTCTATTCTTTATGGCGTTTAATATTGTATTTTCGATCATTTTTGGCAAATACCTTGTTTATTCTTCCATGATTCGCGTTTACTCCAGCTGTTCCGGTCCTTATTGGATTTGATTCTCTTTTATTCTATCCTCTCTTGCGTTTTTCCAGATTTTCTGTCTTCTTTGGTAAAATACCTCGTTTATTTCATTCTTTCATGTGTTTTCTCAATGTTTTTCGGCTTTTCTTGGCAATCACAAAAGCTTTACATTCGCTTTTCGCGTTTAATCCCGGTTATTTTGCTTCCTTGACAATTAACTTGGATTATTCATTCTTTCTCGCGTTTACACCCATTTTTTTCTGTCTTCCTTGACAATTATCATTGTTTATTCCATTCATTCTCCCGTTTACTACCGTTTTTTCGCTTATGCTTGGCGAAAATCCTCTCCCTTTTCCACTTTTTCAGCACTTTCTAACGATTTTCAGTCTTCCATTGCGAATTACCTTTTTATTCAAATCTTTCTTGCGTTAAATATCGTATTTTCGATCATTTTTGCAAATACCTTATTTATTCTTCCATGATTTGCGTTTACTCCAGCTTTTCCTGCCATTAATGGATTTTATTCTCATTTATTCTATCCTTCCTTGCGTTTTTCCAGATTTTCTGTCTTCATTGGAAAATTACCTCGTTTATTTCATTCTTTCTTGCGTTTTCTCAATGTTTTTCGGCTTTTCTTGGCAATCACAAGAGCTTTACATTCGCTTTTCGCGTTTAATCCCGGTAATTTTGCTTCCATGGCAATTAACTTGGATTATTTCATTCTTTCTCGCGTTGACTCCCTTTTTTTCTGTCTTCCTTGGCAATCACAATTGTTTATTCCATTCTTTCTCCCGTTTATTACCGCTTTTTCGGTAATGCTTGGCGAAAATCCTCTTTTATTCCTTCTTTTTCAGCACTTTCTTACTATTTCGGTCTTCCATTGAGAATTACTTCATTTATTCTATTCTTTCTTGCGTTTAAAATCGTATTTTCGATCATGTTTTGCTAATACCTTGATTATTCTTCCATTATTCGCGTTTACTCCAGCTTTTCCGGCCATTATTGGCTTTGATTCTCCTTTATTCCCTCCTTTCTTGCGTTTTTCCAGATATTCTGTCTTCATTGGAAAATTACCTCGTTTATTTCATTCTTTCTTGCGTTTTCTCAATGTTTTTCGGCCTTTCTTGGCAATAAACAAAGATTTACCTTCGTTTTTTGCGTTTAATCTCGGTTTTATTTACATCATTGGCGATTAACTTGGATTATTTTATTCTTTCTCGCGTTTACTCCCTTTTTTTCTGTCTTCCTTGGCAATTACAATTGTTTATTCTATTCTTTCTCCCGTTTATTACCGCTTTTTCGGTTATGCTTGGCGAAAATCCTCTTTTATTCCTTCTTTTTCAGCACTTTCTTATGATTTCGGTCTTCCATTGCGAATTACTTCTTTTATTCTATTCTTTCTTGCGTTTTAAAATCGTATTTTCGATCATGTTTTGCTAATACCTTGTTTATTCTTCCATGATTCGCGTTTACTCCAGCTTTTCCGGTCCTTATTGGATTTGATTCTCTTCTGTTCCATCCTATCTTGCGTTTACTCCAGATTTTCTGTCTTCTTTGGAACATTACCTTGTTTATTTCTTGCGTTTTCTAAATGTTTTTCGGATTTCTTGGCAATCAGCAAAGTTTTCCCTTCGTTTTTTGCAATTAATCTCGGTTTTTATGCTTCATTGGCGAAAAACTTGGATTATTTCATTCTTACTCGCGTTTACTCCTTTTTTTTCTGTCTTCCTTGGCAATTATCATTGTTTATTCCATTCCTTCTCCCGTTTATTACCGCTTTTTCGGTTATGCTTGGCGAAAATCCTCTTTTATTCCTTCTTTTTCAGCACTATCTTACGATTTCGGTCTTCCATTGCGAATTACTTCTTTTATTCTATTCTTTCTTGCGTTTTAAAATCGTATTTTCGATCATGTTTTGCTAATACCTTGATTATTCTTTCATGATTCGCGTTTACTCCAGCTTTTCCGGCCATTATTTGTTTTTATTCTCTTTTATTCCATCCTTTCTTGCGTTTTTCCAGATTTTCTGTCTTCTTTGGAAAAATACCTCGTTTATTTCATTCTTTCCTGCGTTTTCTCAATGTTTTACGGCCTTTCTTGGTAATCAACTAAGTTTTACCTACGTTTTTTGCGTTTAATCTCGGTGTTTTTTTGCATCATTGGCGATTAACTTGGATTATTTCATTCTTTCTCGCGTTTACTCCCTTTTTTTCTGTCTTCCTTGGCAATTACAATTGTTTATTCTATTCTTTCTCCAATTTATTACCGCTTTTTCGGTTATGCTTGGCGAAAATCCTCTTTTATTCCTTCTTTTTCAGCACTTTCTTACGATTTCGGTCTTCCATTGCGAATTACTTCTTTTATTCTATTCTATCTTGCGTTTAAAATCGTATTTTCGATCATGTTTTGTTAATACCTTGATTATTCTTTCATGATTCGCGTTTACTCCAATTTTTCCGGCCATTATTTGCTTTGATTCTCTTTTATTCCATCCTTTCTTGCGTTTTTCCAGATAATCTGTCTTCTATGGAAAATTACCTCGTTTATTTCATTCTTTTCTGCGTTTTCTCAATGTTTTACGGCCTTTCTTGGCAATCAACAAAGATTTACCTTCTTTTTATGCGTTTTAATCTCGGTTTTTTTTGCTTCATTGGCGATAAACATGGATTATTTCATTCTTTCTCGCGTTTACTCCCATTTTTTCTGTGTTCCTTGGCAATTATCATTGTTAATTCCATTCCTTCTCCCGTTTATTACCGTTTTTTCGCTTATGCTTGGCGAAAATCCTCTTTTATTCCTTCTTTTTCAGCACTTTCTTACGATTTCGGTCTTCCATTGCGAATAACCTCTTTTATTCTATTCTTTCTTGCGTTTAAAATCGTATTTTCGATCATGTTTTGCTAATACCTTGATTATTCTTTCATGATTCGCGTTTTACTCCAGCTTTTCCGGCCATTATTTGCTTTGATTCTCTTTTATTCCATCCTTTCTTGCGTTTTTCCAGATATTCTGTTTCTTTGGCAAAATACCTCGTTTATTTCATTCTTTCATGCGTTTTCTCAATGTTTTTCGGCATTTATTGGCAATCACTAAAGCTTTACATTCGCTTTTCGCGTTTTATCCTTGTTATTTTGCTTCCTTGGCAATTAACTTGGATTATTTCATTCTTTCTTGCGTTGACTCCCTTTTTTTCTGTCTTCCTTGGCAATTATAATTGTTTATTCTATTCTTTCTCCCGTTTATTACCACTTTTTCGGTTATGCTTGGCGAAAATCCTCTTTTATTCCTTCTTTTTCAGCACTTTCTTACGATTTCGGTCTTCCATTGAGAATTACTTCTTTTATTCTATTCTTTCTTGCGTTTAAAATCGTATTTTCGATCATGTTTATCTAATACCTTGATTATTCTTCCATTATACGCGTTTACTCCAGCTTTTCCGGCCATTATTGGCTTTGATTCTCTTTTATTCCCTCCTTTCTTGCGTTTTTCCAGATATTGTCTTCATTGGAAAATTACCTCGTTTATTTCATTCTTTCTTGCGTTTTCTCAATGTTTTTTGGCCTTTCTTGGCAATCAACAAAGATTTACCTTCGTTTTTTGCGTTTAATCTCGGTGTTTTTTGCATCATTGGCGATTAACTTGGATTATTTCATTCTTTCTCGCGTTTACTCCCTTTTTTCTGTATTCCTTGGCAATTACAATTGTTTATTCTATTCTTTCTCCAGTTTATTACCGCTTTTTCGGTTATGCTTGGCGAAAATCCTCTTTTATTCCTTCTTTTTCAGCACTTTCTTACGATTTCGGTCTTCCATTGCGAATTACTTCTTTTATTCTATTCTATCTTGCGTTTAAAATCGTATTTTCGATCATGTTTTGTTAATACCTTGATTATTCTTTCATGATTCGCGTTTACTCCAGCTTTTCCGGCCATTATTTGCTTTGATTCTCTTTTATTCCATCCTTTCTTGCGTTTTTCCAGATATTCTGTCTTCTTTGGAAAATTACCTCGTTTATTTCATTCTTTCCTGCGTTTTCTCAATGTTTTACGGCCTTTCTTGGCAATCAACAAAGATTTACCTTCTTTTTTTGCGTTTAATCTCGGTTTTTTTGCTTCATTGGCGATAAACATGGATTATTTCATTCTTTCTCGCGTTTACTCCCATTTTTTCTGTATTCCTTGGCAATTATCATTGTTAATTACATTCCTTCTACCGTTTATTACCGTTTTTTCGCTTATGCTTGGTGAAAATCCTCTTTTATTCATACTTTTTCAGCACTTTCTTACGATTTTCAATCTTCCATTGCGAATTACCTCTTTTATTCTATTCTTTATGGCGTTTAATAATGTATTTTCGATCATTTTTGGCAAATACCTTGTTTATTCTTCCATGATTCGCGTTTACAACAGCTTTTTCGGTCCTTATTGGATTTGATTCTCTTCTGTTCCATCCTACCTTGCGTTTACTCCAGATTTTCTGTCTTCTTTGGCAAATTACCTTGTTTATTTCTTGCGTTTTCTAAATGTTTTTCGGATTTCTTGGCAATCAGCAAAGTTTTCCCTTCGTTTTTTGCGATTAATCTCGGTTTTTATGCTTCATTGGCGAAAAACTTGGATTATTTCATTCTTACTCGCGATTACTTCTTTTTTTTCTGTCTTCCTTGGCAATTATCATTGTTTATTCCATTCCTTCTCCCGTTTATTACCGTTTTTTTCGCTTATGCTTGGTGAAAATCCTCTTTTATTCATACTTCTTCAGCACTTTCTTACGATTTTCAGTCTTCCATTGCGAATTACCTTTTTATTCTAAACTTTCTTGTGTTAAATATCGTATTTTCGATCATTTTTGCAAATACCTTATTTATTCTTCCATGATTCGCGTTTACTCCAGCTTTTCCGGCCATTATTGGCTTTGATTCTCCTTTATTCCCTCCTTTCTTGCGTTTTTCCAGATATTCTGTCTTCTTTGGCAAAATACCTCGTTTATTTCATTCTTTCATGCGTTTTCTCAATGTTTTTCGGCTTTTCTTGGCAATCAACTAAGTTTTTACCTACGTTTTTTTGCGTTTAATCTCGGTGTTTTTTGCATCATTGGCGATTAACTTGGATTATTTCATTCTTTCTCGCGTTTACTCCCTTTTTTCTGTATTCCTTGGCAATTACAATTGTTTATTCTATTCTTTCTCCAGTTTATTACCGCTTTTTCGGTTATGCTTGGCGAAAATCCTCTTTTATTCCTTCTTTTTCAGCACTTTCTTACGATTTCGGTCTTCCATTGCGAATTACTTCTTTTATTCTATTCTATCTTGCGTTAAAAATCGTATTTTCGATCATGTTTTGTTAATACCTTGATTATTCTTTCATGATTCGCGTTTACTCCAGCTTTTCCGGCCATTATTTGCTTTGATTCTCCTTTATTCCCTCCTTTCTTGCGTTTTTCCAGATATTCTGTCTTCATTGGAAAATTACCTCGTTTATTTCATTCTTTCTTGCGTTTTCTCAATGTTTTTCGGCCTTTCTTGGCAATCAACAAAGATTTACCTTCGTTTTTTGCGTTTTAATCTCGGTTTTATTTACATCATTGGCGATTAACTTGGATTATTTCATTCTTTCTCGCGTTTACTCCCTTTTTTCTGTCTTCCTTGGCAATTACAATTGTTTATTCTATTCTTTCTCCCGTTTATTACCGCTTTTTCGGTTATGCTTGGTGAAAATCCTCTTTTATTCCTTCTTTTTCAGCACTTTCTTATGATTTCGGTCTTCCATTGCGAATTACTTCTTTTATTCTATTCTTTCTTGCGTTTAAAATCGTATTTTCGATCATGTTTTGCTAATACCTTGTTTATTCTTCCATGATTCGCGTTTACTCCAGCTTTTCCGGTCCTTATTGGATTTGATTCTCTTCTGTTCCATCCTATCTTGCGTTTACTCCAGATTTTCTGTCTTCTTTGGAACATTACCTTGTTTATTTCTTGCGTTTTCTAAATGTTTTTCGGATTTCTTGGCAATCAGCAAAGTTTTCCCTTCGTTTTTTGCAATTAATCTCGGTTTTTATGCTTCATTGGCGAAAAACTTGGATTATTTCATTCTTACTCGCGTTTTACTCCTTTTTTTTCTGTCTTCCTTGGCAATTATCATTGTTTATTCCATTCCTTCTCCGTTTATTACCGCTTTTTTCGGTTATGCTTGGCGAAAATCCTCTTTTATTCCTTCTTTTTCAGCACTATCTTACGATTTCGGTCTTCCATTGCGAATTACTTCTTTTATTCTATTCTTTCTTGCGTTTTAAAATCGTATTTTCGATCATGTTTTGCTAATACCTTGATTATTCTTTCATGATTCGCGTTTACTCCAGCTTTTCCGGCCATTATTTGTTTTTATTCTCTTTTATTCCATCCTTTCTTGCGTTTTTCCAGATTTTCTGTCTTCTTTGGAAAAATACCTCGTTTATTTCATTCTTTCCTGCGTTTTCTCAATGTTTTACGGCCTTTCTTGGTAATCAACTAAGTTTTACCTACGTTTTTTTGCGTTTAATCTCGGTGTTTTTTTGCATCATTGGCGATTAACTTGGATTATTTTCATTTCTTTCTCGCGTTTACTCCCTTTTTTTCTGTCTTCCTTTGCAATTACAATTGTTTATTCTATTCTTTCTCCAATTTATTACCGCTTTTTCGGTTATGCTTGGCAAAAATCCTCTTTTATTCCTTCTTTTTCAGCACTTCTTACGATTTCGGTCTTCCATTGCGAATTACTTCTTTTATTCTATTCTATCTTGCGTTTAAAATCGTATTTTCGATCATGTTTTGTTAATACCTTGATTATTCTTTCATGATTCGCGTT
>JAJPWW010000211.1:0-35039 GCA_028673005.1 Tanypteryx hageni | reverse complement strand
CAGAAAAAAAGGGAGTCAACGCGAGAAAGAATGAAATAATCCAAGTTAATTGCCAAGGAAGCAAAATAACCGGGATTAAACGCGAAAAGCGAATGTAAAGCTTTTGTGAATGCCAAGAAAAGCCGAAAAACTTTGAGAAAACGCATGAAAGAATGAAATAAACGAGGTATTTTGCCAAAGAAGACAGAAAATCTGGAAAAACGCAAGAAAGGATAGAATAAAAGAGAATCAAATCCAATAATGGCCGGAAAATCTGGAGTAAAAATAAGGACCGGAAAAGCTGTAGTAAACGCGAATTATGGAAGAATAAACAAGGTATTTGCCAAAAATGATCGAAAATACAATATTAAACGCCATAAAGAATAGAATAAAAGAAGTAATTCGCAATGGAAGACTGAAAATCGTAAGAAAGTGATGAAAAAGTATGAATAAAAGAGGATTTTCACCAAGCATAAGCGAAAAAACGGTAATAAGCGGGAGAAGGAATGGAATTAACAATGACAATTGCCACGGAATACAGAAAACATGGGATTAAACGCGAGAAAGAATGAAATAATCCATGTTTATCGCCAATGAAGCAAAAAAACCGAGATTAAACGCAAAAAAAGAAGGTAAATCTTTGTTGATTGCAAAGAAAGGCCGTAAAACATTGAGAAAACGCAGGAAAGAATGAAATAAACAAGGTAATTTTCCAAAGAAGACAGAATATCTGGAAAAACGCAAGAAAGGATGGAATAAAAGAGAATCAAAGCAAATAATGGCCGGAAAAGCTGGAGTAAAAGCGAATCATGAAAGAATAATCAAGGTATTAGCAAAATATGTTCGAAAATACGATTTTAAACGCAAGAAAGAATAGAATAAAAGAAGTAATTCGCAATGGAAGACCGAAATCGTAAAAAAGTGCTGAAAAAGAAGGAATAAAAGAGTATTTTCGCCAAGCATAACCGAAAAAGCGGTAATAACCGTGAGAAAGAATAGAATAAACAATAATAATTGCCAAGGAAGACAGAAAAAATGGGTGTAAACGCGAGAAAGAATGAATAATCCAAGTTAATTGTCAAGGAAGCAAAAAAACCGGGATTAAACGCGAAAAACGAAGGTAAAATTTTGTTGATTACCAAGAAAGGCCGAAAAACATTGAGAAAACGCAAGAAAGAATGAAATAAACGAGGTAATTTGCCAAAGAAGACAGAAAATCTGGAGAAAACGCAAGAAAGGATGGAAAAAAAATCTAAGTCAATAATTGCCTGAAAATCTGGAGAAAACGCGAATCAGGGAAGAATAAAGAAGTTATTTGCCAAAAATGATCGAATATACGATATTAAACGCAAGAACGAATGGAATAAAAGAGGTAATTCGCAATAAAAAATACCGAAAATCGAAAGAAAGTGCTGAAAAAGAAGGAATAAAAGAGGATTTTTGCCAAGCATAACCGAAAAAGCGGTAATAAACGGGAGAAGGAATGGAATAAACAATGATAATTGCCAAAGAAGACAGAAAATCTGGAGTAAACGCAAGATAGGATGGAACAGAAGAGAATCAAATCCAATAAGGACCGGAAAAGCTGTAGTAAACGCGAATTATGGAAGAATAAACAAGGTATTTGCCAAAAATGATCGAAAATACAATATTAAACGCCATAAAGAATAGAATAAAAGAGGTAATTCGCAATGGAAGACTGAAAATCGTAAGAAAGTGCTGAAAAAGTATGAATAAAAGAGGATTTTCACCAAGCATAAGCGAAAAAACGGTAATAAACGGGAGAAGGAATGGAATTAACAATGATAATTGCCAAGGAATACAGAAAAAATGGGAGTAAACGCGAGAAAGAATGAAATAATCCATGTTTATCGCCAATGATGTAAAAAATACCGAGATTAAACGCAAAAAACGAAGGTAAATCTTTGTTGATTGCCAAGAAAGGCCGAAAAACATTGAGAAAACGCAAGAAAGAATGAAATAAACGAGGTAATTTTCCAAAGAAGACAGAATATCTGGAAAAACGCAAGAAAGGATGGAATAAAAGAGAATCAAAGCAAATAATGGCCGGAAAAGCTGGAGTAAAAGCGAATCATGATAGAATAATCAAGGTATTAGCAAAATATGATCGAAAATACGATTTTAAACGCAAGACAGAATAGAATAAAAGAAGTAATTCGCAATGGAAGACCGAAATCGTAAGAAAGTGCTGAAAAAGAAGGAATAAAAGAAAATTTTCGCCAAGCATAATCGAAAAAGCGGTAATAAACGGGAGAAAGAATAGAATAAACAATTATAATTGCCAAGGAAGACAGAAAAAAAGGGAGTCAACGCGAGAAAGAATGAAATAATCCAAGTTAATTGCCAAGGAAGCAAAATAACCGGGTTTAAACGCGAAAAGCGAATGTTAAGCTTTAGTGATTGCCAATAAAAGCCGAAAAACTTTGAGAAAACGCATGAAAGAATGAAATAAACGAGGTAATTTTCCAATGAAGACAGAATATCTGGAAAAACGCAAGAAAGGAGGGAATAAAAAAGAATCAAAGCCAATAATGGCCGGAAAAGCTGGAGTAAACGCGAATAATGGAAGAATAATCAAGGTATTAGCAAAACATGATCGAAAATACGATTTTAAACGCAAGAAAGAATAGAATAAAAGAAGTAATTCTCAATGGAAGACCGAAATCGTAAGAAAGTGCTGAAAAAGAAGGAATAAAAGAGGATTTTCGCCAAGCATAACCGAAAAAGCGGTAATAAACGGAAGAAAGAATAGAATAAACAATTATAATTGCCAAGGAATACAGAAAAAATGGGAGTAAACGCGAGAAAGAATGAAATAATCCATGTTAATCGCCAATGAAGCAAAAAAACCGAGATTAAACGCAAAAAAAGAAGGTAAATCTTTGTTGATTGCCAAGAAAGGCCGTAAAACATTGAGATAACGCAGAAAAGAATGAAATAAACGATGTAATTTTCCAATGAAGACAGAATATCTGGAAAAACGCAAGAAGGGAGGGAATAAAAGAGAATCAAAGCCAATAATGGCCGGAAAAGCTGGAGTAAACGCGAATCATGAAAGAATAATCAAGGTATTAGCAAAACATGATCGAAAATACGATTTTAAACGCAAGAAAGAATAGAATAAAAGAAGTAATTCGCAATGGAAGACCGAAATCGTAAGAAAGTGCTGAAAAAGAAGGAATAAAAGAGGATTTTCGCCAAGCATAACCGAAAAAGCGGTAATAAACTGGAGAAAGAATAGAATAAACAATTGTAATTGCCAAGGAAGACAGAAAAAAAGGGAGTAAACGCAAGAAAGAATGAAATAATCCAAGTTAATCGCCAATGATGCAAAAAACACCGAGATTAAAAGCAAAAAACGAAGGTAAATCTTTGTTGATTGCCAAGAAAAAGCGAAAAACATTGAGATAACGCAAGAAAGAATGAAATAAACGAGGTAATTTTCCAATGAAGACAGAATATCTGGAAAAACGCAAGAAAGGAGGGAATAAAAGAGAATCAAAGCCAATAATGGCCGGAAAAGCTGGAGTAAACGCGAATAATGGAAGAATAATCAAGGTATTAGCAAAACATGATCGAAAATACGATTTTAAACGCAAGAAAGATTAGAATAAAAGAAGTAATTCTCAATGTAAGACCGAAATCGTAAGAAAGTGCTGAAAAAGAAGGAATAAAAGAGGATTTTCGCCAAGCATAACCGAAAAAGCGGTAATAAACGGGAGAAAGAATAGAATAAACAATTATAATTGCCAAGGAAGACAGAAAAAAGGGAGTCAACGCGAGAAAGAATGAAATAATCCAAGTTAATTGCCAAGGAAGCAAAATAACCGGGATTAAACGCGAAAAAGCGAATGTAAAGCTTTTGTGAATGCCAAGAAAAGCCGAAAAACTTTGAGAAAACGCATGAAAGAATGAAATAAACGAGGTATTTTGCCAAAGAAGACAGAAAATCTGGAAAAACGCAAGAAAGGATAGAATAAAAGAGAATCAAATCCAATAATGGCCGGAAAATCTGGAGTAAAAATAAGGACCGGAAAAGCTGTAGTAAACGCGAATTATGGAAGAATAAACAAGGTATTTGCCAAAAATGATCGAAAATACAATATTAAACGCCATAAAGAATAGAATAAAAGAAGTAATTCGCAATGGAAGACTGAAAATCGTAAGAAAGTGATGAAAAAGTATGAATAAAAGAGGATTTTCACCAAGCATAAGCGAAAAAACGGTAATAAGCGGGAGAAGGAATGGAATTAACAATGACAATTGCCACGGAATACAGAAAACATGGGATTAAACGCGAGAAAGAATGAAATAATCCATGTTTATCGCCAATGAAGCAAAAAAACCGAGATTAAACGCAAAAAAAGAAGGTAAATCTTTGTTGATTGCAAAGAAAGGCCGTAAAACATTGAGAAAACGCAGGAAAGAATGAAATAAACAAGGTAATTTTCCAAAGAAGACAGAATATCTGGAAAAACGCAAGAAAGGATGGAATAAAAGAGAATCAAAGCAAATAATGGCCGGAAAAGCTGGAGTAAAAGCGAATCATGAAAGAATAATCAAGGTATTAGCAAAATATGTTCGAAAATACGATTTTAAACGCAAGAAAGAATAGAATAAAAGAAGTAATTCGCAATGGAAGACCGAAATCGTAAAAAAGTGCTGAAAAAGAAGGAATAAAAGAGTATTTTCGCCAAGCATAACCGAAAAAGCGGTAATAAACGTGAGAAAGAATAGAATAAACAATAATAATTGCCAAGGAAGACAGAAAAAATGGGTGTAAACGCGAGAAAGAATGAATAATCCAAGTTAATTGTCAAGGAAGCAAAAAAACCGGGATTAAACGCGAAAAACGAAGGTAAAATTTTGTTGATTACCAAGAAAGGCCGAAAAACATTGAGAAAACGCATGAAAGAATGAAATAAACGAGGTAATTTGCCAAAGAAGACAGAAAATCTGGAGAAAACGCAAGAAAGGATGGAAAAAAAATCTAAGTCAATAATTGCCTGAAAATCTGGAGAAAACGCGAATCAGGGAAGAATAAATAAGTTATTTGCCAAAAATGATCGAATATACGATATTAAACGCAAGAACGAATGGAATAAAAGAGGTAATTCGCAATAAAAAATACCGAAAATCGAAAGAAAGTGCTGAAAAAGAAGGAATAAAAGAGGATTTTTGCCAAGCATAACCGAAAAAGCGGTAATAAACGGGAGAAGGAATGGAATAAACAATGATAATTGCCAAGGAAGACAGAAAATCTGGAGTAAACGCAAGATAGGATGGAACAGAAGAGAATCAAATCCAATAAGGACCGAAAAAGCTGTAGTAAACGCGAATTATGGAAGAATAAACAAGGTATTTGCCCAAAAATGATCGAAAATACAATATTAAACGCCATAATGAATAGAATAAAAGAGGTAATTCGCAATGGAAGACTGAAAATCGTAAGAAAGTGCTGAAAAAGTATGAATAAAAGAGGATTTTCACCAAGCATAAGCGAAAAAAACGGTAATAAACGGGAGAAGGAATGGAATTAACAATGATAATTGCCAAGGAATACAGAAAAAATGGGAGTAAACGCGAGAAAGAATGAAATAAACCATGTTTATCGCCAATGAAGCAATAAAACCGAAATTAAACGCAAAAAAAGAAGGTAAATCGTTGTTGATTGCCAAGAAAGGCCGTAAAACATTGAGAAAACGCAAGAAAGAATGAAATGAACGAGGTAATTTACCAATGAAGACAGAATATCTGGAAAAACGCAAGAAAGGAGGGAATAAAAGAGAATCAAAGCCAATAATGGCCGGAAAAGCTTAAGTAAACGCGAATCATGAAAGAATAATCAAGGTATTAGCAAAACATGATCGAAAATACGATTTTAAACGCAAGAAAGAATAGAATAAAAGAAGTAATTCTCAATGGAAGACCGAAATCGTAAGAAAGTGCTGAAAAAGAAGGAATAAAAGAGGATTTTCGCCAAGCATAACCGAAAAAGCGGTAATAAACGGGAGAAAGAATAGAATAAACAATTATAATTGCCAAGGAAGAAAGAAAAAAAGGGAGTCAACGCGAGAAAGAATGAAATAATCCAAGTTAATTGCCAAGGAAGCAAAATAACCGGGATTAAACGCGAAAAGCGAAAGTAAAGCTTTTGTAATTGCCAAGAAAAGCCGAAAAACATTGAGAAAACGCATGAAAGAATGAAATAAACGGGGTATTTTGCCAAAGAAGACAGAAAATCTGGAAAAACGCAAGAAAGGATAGAATAAAAGAAAATCAAATCCAATAATGGCCGGAAAATCTGGAGTAAAAATAAGGACCGGAAAAGCTGGAGTAAACGCGAATTATGGAAGAATAAACAAGGTATTTGCCAAAAGTGATCGAAAATACAATATTAAACGCCATAATGAATAGAATAAAAGAGGTAATTCGCGATGGAAGACTGAAAAATCGTAAGAAAGTGCTGAAAAAGTATGAATAAAAGAGGATTTTCACCAAGCATAAGCGAAAAAAACGGTAATAAGCGGGAGAAGGAATGGAATTAACAATGACAATTGCCACGGAATACAGAAAAAATGGGATTAAACGCGAGAAAGAATGAAATAATCCATGTTTATCGCCAATGAAGCAAAAAAACCGAGATTAAACGCAAAAAAAGAAGGTAAATCTTTGTTGATTGCCAAGAAAGGCCGTAAAACATTGAGAAAACGCAGGAAAGATTGAAATAAACAAGGTAATTTTCCAAAGAAGACAGAATATCTGGAAAAACGCAAGAAAGGATGGAATAAAAGAGAATCAAAGCAAATAATGGCCGGAAAAGCTGGAGTAAAAGCGAATCATGAAAGAATAATCAAGGTATTAGCAAAATATGATCGAAAATACGATTTTAAACGCAAGAAAGAATAGAATAAAAGAAGTAATTCGCAATGGAAGACCGAAATCGTAAGAAAGTGCTGAAAAAGAAGGAATAAAAGAGGATTTTCGCCAAGCATAACCGAAAAAGCGGTAATAAACGGGAGAAAGAATAGAATAAACAATTATAATTGCCAAGGAAGACAGGAAAAATGGGTGTAAACGCGAGAAAGAATGAATAATCCAAGTTAATTGTCAAGGAAGCAAAAAAACCGAGATTAAACGCGAAAAACAAAGGTAAAATTTTGTTGATTACCAAGAAAGGCCGAAAAACATTGAGAAAACGCATGAAAGAATGAAATAAACGAGGTAATTTGCCAAAGAAGACAGAAAATCTGGAGAAAACGCAAGAAAGGATGGAAAAAAAATCTAAGTCAATAATTGCCTGAAAATCTGGAGAAAACGCGAATCAGGGAAGAATAAAGAAGTTATTTGCCAAAATTGAATGAATATACGATATTAAACGCAAGAACGAATGGAATAAAAGAGGTAATTCGCAAGAAAAAAACCGAAAATAGAAAGAAAGTGCTGAAAAAGTAGGAATAAAAGAGGATTTTCGCCAAGCATAACCGAAAAAGCGGTAATAAACGGGAAAAGGAATGGAATAAACAATGATAATTGCCAAGGAAGACAGAAAATCTGGAGTAAACGCAAGATAGGATGGAACAGAAGAGAATCAAATCCAATAAGGACCGAAAAAGCTGTAGTAAACGCGAATTATGGAAGAATAAACAAGGTATTTGCCAAAAATGATCGAAAATACAATATTAAACGCCATAATGAATAGAATAAAAGAGGTAATTCGCAATGGAAGACTGAAAATCGTAAGAAAGTGCTGAAAAAGTATGAATAAAAGAGGATTTTCACCAAGCATAAGCGAAAAAACGGTAATAAACGGGAGAAGGAATGGAATTAACAATGATAATTGCCAAGGAATACAGAAAAAATGGGAGTAAACGCGAGAAAGAATGAAATAAACCATGTTTATCGCCAATGAAGCAATAAAACCGAAATTAAACGCAAAAAAAGAAGGTAAATCGTTGTTGATTGCCAAGAAAGGCCGTAAAACATTGAGAAAACGCAGGAAAGAATGAAATAAACGAGGTAATTTTCCAAAGAAGACAGAATATCTGGAAAAACGCAAGAAAGGATGGAATAAAAGAGTATCAAAGCAAATAATGGCCGGAAAAGCTGGAGTAAAAGCGAATCATGAAAGAATAATGAAGGTATTAGCAAAACATGATCGAAAATACGATTTTAAACGCAAGAAAGTATAGAATAAAAGAAGTAATTCGCAATGGAAGACCGAAATCGTAAGAAAGTGCAGAAAAAGAAGGAATAAAAGAGGATTTTCGCCAAGCATAACCGAAAAAGCGGTAATAAACGGGAGAAAGAATAGAATAAACAATTGTAATTGGCAAGGAAGACAGAAATAAAGGGAGTAAACGCGAGAAAGAATGAAATAATCCAAGTTAATCGCCAAGGATGCAAAAAAACCGAGATTAAACGCAAAAAACGAAGGTAAATCTTTGTTGATTGCCAAGAAAGGCCGAAAAACATTGAGAAAACGAAAGAAAGAATGAAATAAACGAGGTAATTTTTCAATGAAGACAGAATATCTGGAAAAACGCAAGAAAGGAGGGAATAAAAGAGAATTAAAGCCAATAATGACCGGAAAAGCTGGAGTAAACGCGAATAATGGAAGAATAATCAAAGTATTAGCAAAACATGATCGAAAATACGATTTTAAACGCAAGAAAGAATAGAATAAAAGAAGTAATTCTCAATGGAAGACCGAAATCGTAAGAAAGTGCTGAAAAAGAAGGAATAAAATAGGATTTTCGCCAAGCATAACCGAAAAAGCGGTAATAAACGGAAGAAAGAATAGAATAAACAATTATAATTGCCAAGGAAGACAGAAAAAAAGGGAGTCAACGCGAGAAAGAATGAAATAATCCAAGTTAATTGCCAAGGAAGCAAAATAACCGGGATTAAACGCGAAAAACAAAGGTAAAATTTTGTTGATTACCAAGAAAGGCCGAAAAACATTGAGAAAACGCATGAAAGAATGAAATAAACGAGGTAATTTGCCAAAGAAGACAGAAAATCTGGAGAAAACGCAAGAAAGGATGGAAAAAAAATCTAAGTCAATAATTGCCTGAAAATCTGGAGAAAACGCGAATCAGGGAAGAATAAAGAAGTTATTTGCCAAAAATGATTGAATATACGATATTAAACGCAAGAACGAATGGAATAAAAGAGGTAATTCGCAATAAAAAAACCGAAAATAGAAAGAAAGTGCTGAAAAAGAAGGAATAAAAGGGGATTTTCGCCAAGCATAACCGAAAAAGCGGTAATAAACGGGAGAAGGAATGGAATAAACAATGATAATTGCCAAGGAATACAGAAAAAATGGGAGTAAACGCGAGAAAGAATGAAATAATCCATGTTTATCGCCAATGAATCAAAAAAACCGAGATTAAACGCAAAAAAGAAGGTAAATCTTTGATGATTGCCAAGAAAAGGCCGTAAAACATTGAGAAAACGCAAGAAAGAATGAAATGAACGAGGTAATTTTCCAATGAAGACAGAATATCTGGAAAAACGCAAGAAAGGAGGTAATAAAAGAGAATCAAAGCCAATAATGGCCGGTTAGCAAAACATGATCGAAAATACGATTTTAAACGCAAGAAAGAATAGAATAAAAGAAGTAATTCTCAATGGAAGACCGAAATCGTAAGAAAGTGCTGAAAAAGAAAGGAATAAAAGAGGATTTTCGCCAAGCATAACCGAAAAAAGCGGTAATAAACGGGAGAAAGAATAGAATAAACAATTATAATTGCCAAGGAAGAAAGAAAAAAAGGGAGTCAACGCGAGAAAGAATGAAATAATCCAAGTTAATTGCCAAGGAAGCAAAATAACCGGGATTTTAAACGCGAAAAGCGAAAGTAAAGCTTTTGTGATTGCCAAGAAAAGCCGAAAAAACATTGAGAAAACGCATGAAAGAATGAAATAAACGGGGTATTTTGCCAAAGAAGACAGAAAATCTGGAAAAACGCAAGAAAGGATAGAATAAAAGAGAATCAAATCCAATAATGGCCGGAAAATCTGGAGTAAAAATAAGGACCGGAAAAGCTGGAGTAAACGCGAATTATGGAAGAATAAACAAGGTATTTGCCAAAAGTGATCGAAAATACAATATTAAACGCCATAATGAATAGAATAAAAGAGGTAATTCGCGATGGAAGACTGAAAAATCGTAAGAAAGTGCTGAAAAAGTATGAATAAAAGAGGATTTTCACCAAGCATAAGCGAAAAAAAACGGTAATAAGCGGGAGAGAAGGAATGGAATTAACAATGACAATTGCCACGGAATACAGAAAAAATGGGATTAAAACGCGAGAAAGAATGAAATAATCCATGTTTATCGCCAATGAAGCAAAAAAACCGAGATTAAACGCAAAAAAAGAAGGTAAATCTTTGTTGATTGCCAAGAAAGGCCGTAAAACATTGAGAAAACGCAGGAAAGATTGAAATAAACAAGGTAATTTTCCAAAGAAGACAGAATATCTGGAAAAAACGCAAGAAAGGATGGAATAAAAGAGAATCAAAGCAAATAATGGCCGGAAAAGCTGGAGTAAAAAGCGAATCATGAAAGAATAATCAAGGTATTAGCAAAATATGATCGAAAATACGATTTTAAACGCAAGAAAGAATAGAATAAAAGAAGTAATTCGCAATGGAAGACCGAAATCGTAAGAAAGTGCTGAAAAAGAAGGAATAAAAGAGGATTTTCGCCAAGCATAACCGAAAAAAGCGGTAATAAACGGGAGAAAGAATAGAATAAACAATTATAATTGCCAAGGAAGACAGGAAAAATGGGTGTAAACGCGAGAAAGAATGAATAATCCAAGTTAATTGTCAAGGAAGCAAAAAAAACCGAGATTAAACGCGAAAAACAAAGGTAAAATTTTGTTGATTACCAAGAAAGGCCGAAAAACATTGAGAAAACGCATGAAAGAATGAAATAAACGAGGTTAATTTGCCAAAGAAGACAGAAAATCTGGAGAAAACGCAAGAAAGGATGGAAAAAAAAATCTAAGTCAATAATTGCCTGAAAATCTGGAGAAAACGCGAATCAGGGAAGAATAAAGAAGTTATTTGCCAAAATTGAATGAATATACGATATTAAACGCAAGAACGAATGGAATAAAAGAGGTAATTCGCAAGAAAAAAACCGAAAATAGAAAGAAAGTGCTGAAAAGTAGGAATAAAAGAGGATTTTCGCCAAGCATAACCGAAAAAGCGGTAATAAACGGGAAAAGGAATGGAATAAACAATGATAATTGCCAAGGAAGACAGAAAATCTGGAGTAAACGCAAGATAGGATGGAACAGAAGAGAATCAAATCCAATAAGGACCGAAAAAGCTGTAGTAAACGCGAATTATGGAAGAATAAAACAAGGTATTTGCCAAAAAATGATCGAAAATACAATATTAAACGCCATAATGAATAGAATAAAAGAGGTAATTCGCAATGGAAGACTGAAAATCGTAAGAAAGTGCTGAAAAAGTATGAATAAAAGAGGATTTTCACCAAGCATAAGCGAAAAAAAAACGGTAATAACGGGAGAAGGAATGGAATTAACAATGATAATTGCCAAGGAATACAGAAAAAATGGGAGTAAACGCGAGAAAGAATGAAATAATCCATGTTTATCGCCAATGAAGCAAAAAAAACCGAGATTTAAACGCAAAAAAAGAAGGTAAATCTTTGTTGATTGCCAAGAAAGGCCGTAAAACATTGAGAAAAACGCAGGAAAGAATGAAATAAACGAGGTAATTTTCCAAAGAAGACAGAATATCTGGAAAAACGCAAGAAAGGATGGAATAAAAGAGTATCAAAGCAAATAATGGCCGGAAAAGCTGGAGTAAAAGCGAGTGATGAAAGAATAATGACGGTATTAGCAAAACATGATCGAAAATACGATTTTAAACGCAAGAAAAGAATAGAATAAAAGAAGTAATTCGCAATGGAAGACCGAAATCGTAAGAAAGTGCTGAAAAGGAAGGAATAAAAGAGGATTTTCGCCAAACATAACCGAAAAAGCGGTAATAAACGGGAGAAAGAATAGAATAAACAATTGTAATTGCCAAGGAAGACAGAAAAAAAGGGAGTACACGCGAGAAAGAATGAAATAATCCAAGTTAATTGTCAAGGAAGCAAAAAAACCGAGATTAAACGCAAAAAAACCAAGGTAAATCTTTGTTGATTGCCAAGAAAGGCCGAAAAACATTGACAAAACGAAAGAAAGAATTAAATGAACGAGGTAATTTGCCAAAGAAGACAGAATATCTGGAAAAATCGCAAGAAAGGATGGAATAAAAGAGATCAAAGCAAATAATGGCCGGAAAAGCTGGAGTAAACGCGAATCATGAAAGAATAATCAAGGTATTAGCAAAACATGATCGAAAATACGATTTTAAACGCAAGAAAGAATAGAATAAAAGAAATAATTCGCAATGGAAGACCGAAATCGTAAGAAAGTGCTGAAAAAGAAGGAATAAAAGAGGATTTTCGCCAAGCATAAGCGAAAAAAAACGGTAATAAACGGGAGAAGGAATGGAATA
Source organism: Tanypteryx hageni (assembly GCA_028673005.1). Classification (NCBI taxonomy): domain Eukaryota; kingdom Metazoa; phylum Arthropoda; class Insecta; order Odonata; family Petaluridae; genus Tanypteryx; species Tanypteryx hageni. The sequence goes on along the minus strand of JAJPWW010000211.1, from coordinate 22,493 downwards.
TTAACAATGATAACTGCCAAGGAATACAGAAAAAATGGGAGTAAACGCGAGAAAGAATGAAATAATCCATGTTTATCGCCAATGAAGCAAAAAAACCGAGATTAAACGCAAAAAAAGAAGGTAAATCTTTGTTGATTGCCAAGAAAGGCCGAAAAACATTGAGAAAACGCAAGAAAGAATGAAATAAACGATGTAATTTTCCAATGAAGACAGAATATCTGGAAAAACGCAAGAAAGGAGGGAATAAAAAGAGAATCAAAGCCAATAATGGCCGGAAAAGCTGGAGTAAAAGCGAATCATGAAAGAATAATGAAGGTATTAGCAAAACATGATCGAAAATACGATTTTAAACGCAAGAAAGAATAGAATAAAAGAAGTAATTCTCAATCGAAGACCGAAATCCTAAGAAAGTGCTGAAAAAGAAGGAATAAAAGAGGATTTTCGCCAAGCATAACCGAAAAAGCGGTAATAAACGGGAGAAAGAATAGAATAAACAATTATAATTGCCAAGAAGACAGAAAAAAAAGGGAAGGTCAACGCGTGAAAGAATGAAATAATCCAAGTTAATTGTCAAGGAAGCAAAAAAACCGGGATTAAACGCGTAAAACGAAGGTAAAATTTTGTTGATTACCAAGAAAGGCCGAAAAACATTGAGAAAACGCATAAAAGAATGAAATAAACGAGGTAATTTGCCAAAGAAGACAGAAAAATCTGGAGAAAACGCAAGAAATGATGGAAAAAAATCTAAGTCAATAATTGCCTGAAAATCTGTAGAAAAACGCGAATCAGGGAAGAATAAAGAAGTTATTTGCCAAAAATGATCGAATATACGATATTAAAACGCAAGAACGAATGGAATAAAAGAGGTAATTCGCAATAAAAAAAACCGAAAATCGAAAGAAAGTGCTGAAAAAGAAGGAATAAAAAGAGGATTTTCGCCAAGCATAACCGAAAAAAAGCGGTAATAAACGGGAGAAGGAATGGAATAAACAATGATAATTGCCAATGAAGACAGAAAATCTGGAGTAAACGCAAGATAGGATGGAACAGAAGAGAATCAAATCCAATAAGGACCGGAAAAGCTGTAGTAAACGCGAATTATGGAAGAATAAACAAGGTATTTGCCAAAAAATGATCGAAAATACAATATTAAACGCCATAAAGAATAGAATAAAAGAGGTAATTCGCAATGGAAGACTGAAAATCGTAAGAAAGTGCTGAAAAAGTATGAATAAAAGAGGATTTTCACCAAGCATAAGCGAAAAAAACGGTAATAAACGGGAGAAGGAATGGAATTAACAATGATAATTGCCAAGGAATACAGAAAAAATAGGAGTAAACGCGGGGAAAGAATGAAATAATCCATGTTTATCGCCAATGAAGCAAAAAAACCGAGATTAAACGCAAAAAAAGAAGGTAAATCTTTGTTGATTGCCAAGAAAGGCCGTAAAACATTGAGAAAACGCAGAAAGAATGAAATAAACGAGGTAATTTTCCAAAGAAGACAGAATATCTGGAAAAAACGCAAGAAAGGATGGAATAAAAGAGTATCAAAGCAAATAATGGCCGGAAAAGCTGGAGTAAAAGCGAGTCATGAAAGAATAATGACGGTATTAGCAAAACATGATCGAAAATACGATTTTAAACGCAAGAAAGAATAGAATAAAAGAAGTAATTCGCAATGGAAGACCGAAATCGTAAGAAAGTGCTGAAAAAGAAGGAATAAAAGAGGATTTTCGCCAAACATAACCGAAAAAAGCGGTAATAAACGGGATAAAGAATAGAATAAACAATTGTAATTGCCAAGGAAGACAGAAAAAAAGGGAGTAAACGCGAGAAAGAATGAAATAATCCAAGTTAATCGCCAAGGATGCAAAAAAACCGAGATTAAAACGCAAAAAACGAAGGTAAATCTTTGTTGATTGCCAAGAAAGGCCGAAAAACATTGAGAAAACGCAAGAAAGAATGAAATAAACGATGTAATTTTCCAATGAAGACAGAATATCTGGAAAAACGCAAGAAAGGAGGGAATAAAAGAGAATCAAAGCCAATAATGGCCGGAAAAAGCTGGAGTAAACGCGAATCATGAAAGAATAATCAAGTATTAGCAAAACATGATCGAAAATACGATTTTAAACGCAAGAAAGAATAGAATAAAAAGAAATAATTCGCAATGGAAGACCGAAATCGTAAGAAAGTGCTGAAAAAGAAGGAATAAAAGAGGATTTTCGCCAAGCATAAGCGAAAAAAACGGTAATAAACGGGAGAAGGAATGGAATTAACAATGATAACTGCCAGGGAATACAGAAAAAATGGGAGGTAAACGCGAGAAGAAGAATGAAATAAATCCATGTTTATCGCCAATGAAGCAAAAAAACCGAGATTAAACGCAAAAAAAGAAGGTAAATCTTTGTTGATTGCCAAGAAAGGCCGAAAAAACATTGAGAAAACGCAAGAAAGAATGAAAATAAACGATGTAATTTTCCAATGAAGACAGAATATCTGGAAAAACGCAAGAAAGGAGGGAATAAAAGAGAATCAAAGCCAATAATGGCCGGAAAAGCTGGAGTAAAAGCGAATCATGAAAGAATAATGAAGGTATTAGCAAAACATGATCGAAAATACGATTTTTAAACGCAAGAAAGAATAGAATAAAAGAAGTAATTCTCAATCGAAGACCGAAATCCCTAAGAAAGTGCTGAAAAAGAAGGAATAAAAGAGGATTTTCGCCAAGCATAACCGAAAAAGCGGTAATAAACGGGAGAAAGAATAGAATAAACAATTATAATTGCCAAGGAAGACAGAAAAAAAAGGGAGTCAAACGCGTGAAAGAATGAAATAATCCAAGTTAATTGTCAAGGAAGCAAAAAAACCGGGATTAAACGCGTTAAAACGAAGGTAAAATTTTGTTGATTACCAAGAAAGGCCGAAAAACATTGAGAAAACGCATAAAAGAATGAAATAAACGAGGTAATTTGCCAAAGAAGACAGAAAATCTGGAGAAAACGCAAGAAATGATGGAAAAAAATCTAAGTCAATAATTGCCTGAAAATCTGTAGAAAACGCGAATCAGGGAAGAATAAAGAAGTTATTTGCCAAAAATGATCGAATATACGATATTAAACGCAAGAACGAATGGAATAAAAGAGGTAATTCGCAATAAAAAAAACCGAAAATCGAAAGAAAGTGCTGAAAAAGAAGGAATAAAAGAGGATTTTCGCCAAGCATAACCGAAAAAGCGGTAATAAACGGGAGAAGGAATGGAATAAACAATGATAATTGCCAATGAAGACAGAAAATCTGGAGGTAAACGCAAGATAGGATGGAACAGAAGAGAATCAAATCCAATAAGGACCGGAAAAGCTGTAGTAAACGCGAATTATGGAAGAATAAACAAGGTATTTGCCAAAAATGATCGAAAATACAATATTAAACGCCATAAAGAATAGAATAAAAGAGGTAATTCGCAATGGAAGACTGAAAATCGTAAGAAAGTGCTGAAAAAGTATGAATAAAAGAGGATTTTCACCAAGCATAAGCGAAAAAACGGTAATAAAACGGGAGAAGGAATGGAAATTAACAATGATAATTGCCAAGGAATACAGAAAAAATAGGAGGTAAACGCGGGAAAGAATGAAATAATCCATGTTTATCGCCAATGAAGCAAAAAAACCGAGATTAAACGCAAAAAAGAAGGTAAATCTTTGTTGATTGCCAAGAAAGGCCGTAAAACATTGAGAAAACGCAGGAAAGAATGAAATAAACGAGGTAATTTTCCAAAGAAGACAGAATATCTGGAAAAACGCAAGAAAGGATGGAATAAAAGAGTATCAAAGCAAATAATGGCCGGAAAAGCTGGAGTAAAAGCGAGTCATGAAAGAATAATGACGGTATTAGCAAAACATGATCGAAAATACGATTTTAAAAGCAAGAAAGAATAGAATAAAAGAAGTAATTCGCAATGGAAGACCGAAATCGTAAGAAAGTGCTGAAAAAGAAGGAATAAAAGAGGATTTTCGCCAAACATAACCGAAAAAGCGGTAATAAACGGGATAAAGAATAGAATAAACAATTGTAATTGCCAAGGAAGACAGAAAAAAAAGGGAGTAAACGCGAGAAAGAATGAAATAATCCAAGTTAATCGCCAAGGATGCAAAAAAACCGAGATTAAACGCAAAAAACGAAGGTAAATCTTTGTTGATTGCCAAGAAAGGCCGAAAAACATTGAGAAAACGCAAGAAAGAATGAAATAAACGATGTAATTTCCAATGAAGACAGAATATCTGGAAAAACGCAAGAAAGGAGGGAATAAAAGAGAATCAAAGCCAATAATGGCCGGAAAAGCTGGGAGTAAACGCGAATCATGAAAGAATAATCAAGGTATTAGCAAAACATGATCGAAAATACGATTTTAAACGCAAGAAAGAATAGAATAAAGAAAATAATTCGCAATGGAAGACCGAAATCGTAAGAAAGTGCTGAAAAAGAAGGAATAAAAGAGGATTTTCGCCAAGCATAAGCGAAAAAAACGGTAATAAACGGGAGAAGGAATGGAATTAACAATGATAACTGCCAGGGAAATACAGAAAAAATGGGAGTAAACGCGAGAAAGAATGAAATAATCCATGTTTATCGCCAATGAAGCAAAAAAAACCGAGATTAAACGCAAAAAAAGAAGGTAAACCGAGATTAAACGCAAAAAAAAGAAGGTAAATCTTTGTTGATTGCCAAGAAAGGCCGAAAAACATTGAGAAAACGCAAGAAAGAATGAAATAAACGATGTAATTTTCCAATGAAGACAGAATATCTGGAAAAACGCAAGAAAGGAGGGAATAAAAGAGAATCAAAGCCAATAATGGCCGGAAAAGCTGGAGTAAAAGCGAATTATGAAAGAATAATGAAGGTATTAGCAAAACATGATCGAAAATACGATTTTAAACGCAAGAAAGAATAGAATAAAAGAAGTAATTCTCAATCGAAGACCGAAATCCTAAGAAAGTGCTGAAAAGAAGGAATAAAAGAGGATTTTCGCCAAGCATAACCGAAAAAAGCGGTAATAAACGGGAGAAAGAATAGAATAAACAATTATAATTGCCAAGGAAGACAGAAAAAAAAGGGAGTCAACGCGTGAAAGAATGAAATAATCCAAGTTAATTGTCAAGGAAGCAAAAAAACCGGGATTAAACGCGTAAAACGAAGGTAAAATTTTGTTGATTACCAAGAAAGGCCGAAAAACATTGAGGAAAACGCATAAAAGAATGAAATAAACGAGGTAATTTGCCAAAGAAGACAGAAAATCTGGAGAAAACGCAAGAAATGATGGAAAAAAATCTAAGTCAATAATTGCCTGAAAATCTGTAGAAAACGCGAATCAGGGAAGAATAAAGAAGTTATTTGCCAAAAATGATCGAATATACGATATTAAACGCAAGAACGAATGGAATAAAAGAGGTAATTCGCAATAAAAAAAACCGAAAATCGAAAGAAAGTGCTGAAAAAGAAGGAATAAAAGAGGATTTTCGCCAAGCATAACCGAAAAAGCGGTAATAAACGGGAGAAGGAATGGAATAAACAATGATAATTGCCAAGTAAGACAGAAAATCTGGAGTAAACGCAAGATAGGATGGAACAGAAGAGAATCAAATCCAATAAGGACCGGAAAAGCTGTAGTAAACGCGAATTATGGAAGAATAAACAAGGTATTTGCCAAAAATGATCGAAAATACAATATTAAACGCCATAAAGAATAGAATAAAAGAGGTAATTCGCAATGGAAGACTGAAAATCGTAAGAAAGTGCTGAAAAAGTATGAATAAAAGAGGATTTTCACCAAGCATAAGCGAAAAAGCGGTAATAAACGGGAGAAAGAATAGAATAAACAATTGTAATTGCCAAGGAAGACAGAAAAAAAGGGAGTAAACGCGAGAAAGAATGAAATAATCCAAGTTAATCGCCAAGGATGCAAAAAAACCGAGATTAAACGCAAATAACGAAGGTAAATCTTTGTTGATTGCCAAGAAAGGCCGAAAAACATTGAGAAAACGCAAGAAAGAATGAAATAAACGATGTAATTTTCCAATGAAGACAGAATATCTGGAAAAACGCAAGAAAGGAGGGAATAAAAGAGAATCAAAGCCAATAATGGCCGGGAAAAGCTGGAGTAAACGCGAATAATGGAAGAATAATCAAGGTATTAGCAAAACATGATCGAAAATAAAATTTTAAACGCAAGAAAGAATAGAATAAAAGAAGTAATTCTCAATGGAAGACCGAAATCGTAAGAAAGTGCTGAAAAAGAAGGAATAAAAGAATATTTTCGCCAAGCATAACCGAAAAAGCGGTAATAAACGGGAGAAAGAATAGAATCAACAATTATAATTGCCAAGGAAGGCAGAAAAAAAGGGAGTCAACGCGAGAAAGAATGAAATAATCCAAGTTAATTGCCAAGGAAGCAAAATAACCGGGTTTAAACGCGAGAAAGAATGAAATAATCCATGTTTATCGCCAATGAAGCAAAAAAACCGAGATTAAACGCAAAAAAAGAAGGTAAATCTTTGTTGATTGCCAAGAAAGGCCGTAAAACATTGAGAAAACGCAGGAAAGATTGAAATAAACAAGGTAATTTTCCAAAGAAGACAGAATATCTGGAAAAACGCAAGAAAGGATGGAATAAAAGAGAATCAAAGCAAATAATGGCCGGAAAAGCTGGAGTAAAAGCGAATCATGAAAGAAAAATCAAGGTATTAGCAAAATATGATCGAAAATACGATTTTAAACGCAAGAAAGAATAGAATAAAAGAAGTAATTCTCAATGGAAGACCGAAATCGTAAGAAAGTGCTGAAAAAGAAGGAATAAAAGAGGATTTTCGCCAAGCATAAGCGAAAAAAACGGTAATAAAGGGGGAATGAATGGAATAAACAATGATAATTGTCAAGGAAGACAGAAAAAATGGGTGTAAACGCGAGAAAGAATGAATAATCCAAGTTAATTGTCAAGGAAGCAAAAAAACCGGGATTCAACGCGAAAAACGAAGATAAAATTTTGTTGATTACCAAAAAAGGCCGAAAAACATTGACAAAACGAAAGAAAGAATTAAATGAACGAGGTAATTTGCCAAAGAAGACAGAATATCTGGAAAATCGCAAGAAAGGATGGAATAAAAGAGAATCAAAGCAAATAATGGCCGGAAAAGCTGGAGTAAACGCGAATCATGAAAGAATAATCAAGGTATTAGCAAAACATGATCGAAAATACGATTTTAAACGCAAGAAAGAATAGAATAAAAGAAGTAATTCTCAATGGAAGACCGAAATCGTAAGAAAGTGCTGAAAAAGAAGGAATAAAATAGGATTTTCGCCAAGCATAACCGAAAAAGCGGTAATAAACGGGAGAAGGAATGGAGATTAAACGCAAAAAAAGAAGGTAAATCTTTGTTGATTGCCAAGAAAGGCCGAAAAACATTGAGAAAACGCAAGAAAGAATGAAATAAACGATGTAATTTTCCAATGAAGACAGAATATCTGGAAAAACGCAAGAAAGGAGGGAATAAAAGAGAATCAAAGCCAATAATGGCCGGAAAAGCTGGAGTAAAAGCGAATCATGAAAGAATAATGAAGGTATTAGCAAAACATGATCGAAAATACGATTTTAAACGCAAGAAAGAATAGAATAAAAGAAGTAATTCTCAATGGAAGACCGAAATCGTAAGAAAGTGCTGAAAAAGAAGGAATAAAAGAGGATTTTCGCCAAGCATAACCGAAAAAAGCGGTAATAAACGGGAGAAAGAATAGAATAAACAATTATAATTCCCAAGGAAGACAGAAAAAAAGGGAGTCAACGCGTGAAAGAATGAAATAATCCAAGTTAATTGTCAAGGAAGCAAAAAAACCGGGATTAAACGCGTAAAACGAAGGTAAAATTTTGTTGATTACCAAGAAAGGCCGAAAAACATTGAGAAAACGCATAAAAGAATGAAATAAACGAGGTTAATTGCCAAAGAAGACAGAAAATCTGGAGAAAACGCAAGAAATGATGGAAAAAAATCTAAGTCAATAATTGCCTGAAAATCTGTAGAAAACGCGAATCAGGGAAGAATAAAGAAGTTATTTGCCAAAAATGATCGAATATACGATATTAAACGCAAGAACGAATGGAATAAAAGAGGTAATTCGCAATAAAAAAAACCGAAAATCGAAAGAAAGTGCTGAAAAAGAAGGAATAAAAGAGGATTTTCGCCAAGCATAACCGAAAAAGCGGTAATAAACGGGAGAAGGAATGGAATAAACAATGATAATTGCCAAGTAAGACAGAAAATCTGGAGTAAACGCAAGATAGGATGGAACAGAAGAGAATCAAATCCAATAAGGACCGGAAAAGCTGTAGTAAACGCGAATTATGGAAGAATAAACAAGGTATTTGCCAAAAATGATCGAAAATACAATATTAAACGCCATAAAGAATAGAATAAAAGAGGTAATTCGCAATGGAAGACTGAAAATCGTAAGAAAGTGCTGAAAAAGTATTAATAAAAGAGGATTTTCACCAAGCATAAGCGAAAAAGCGGTAATAAACGGGAGAAAGAATAGAATAAACAATTGTAATTGCCAAGGAAGACAGAAAAAAAGGGAGTAAACGCGAGAAAGAATGAAATAATCCAAGTTAATCGCCAAGGATGCAAAAAAACCGAGATTAAACGCAAAAAACGAAGGTAAATCTTTGTTGATTGCCAAGAAAGGCCGAAAAACATTGAGAAAACGCAAGAAAGAATGAAATAAACGATGTAATTTTCCAATGAAGACAGAATATCTGGAAAAACGCAAGAAGGGAGGGAATAAAAGAGAATCAAAGCCAATAATGGCCGGAAAAGCTGGAGTAAACGCGAATCATGAAAGAATAATGACGGTATTAGCAAAACATGATCGAAAATACGATTTTAAACGCAAGAAAGAATAGAATAAAAGAAGTAATTCGCAATGGAAGACCGAAATCGTAAGAAAGTGCTGAAAGAGAAGGAATAAAAGAGGATTTTCGCCAAACATAACCGAAAAGCGGTAATAAACGGGAGAAAGAATAGAATAAAACAATTGTAATTGCCAAGGAAGACAGAAAAAAAGGGAGTAAACGCGAGAAAGAATGAAATAATCCAAGTTAATCGCCAAGGATGCAAAAAAACCGAGATTAAACGCAAAAAACGAAGGTAAATCTTTGTTGATTGCCAAGAAAGGCCGAAAAACATTGAGAAAACGCAAGAAAGAATGAAATAAACGATGTAATTTTCCAATGAAGACAGAATATCTGGAAAAACGCAAGAAAGGAGGGAATAAAAGAGAATCAAAGCCAATAATGGCCGGAAAAGCTGGAGTAAACGCGAATAATGGAAGAATAATCAAGGTATTAGCAAAACATGATCGAAAATACGATTTTAAACGCAAGAAAGAATAGAATAAAAGAAGTAATTCTCAATGGAAGACCGAAATCGTAAGAAAGTGCTGAAAAAGAAGGAATAAAAGAGGATTTTCGCCAAGCATAACCGAAAAAGCGGTAATAAACTGGAGAAAGAATAGAATAAACAATTGTAATTGCCAAGGAAGACAGAAAAAAGGGAGGGTAAACGCGAGAAAGAATGAAATAATCCAAGTTAATCGCCAATGAAGCAAAAAAACCGAGATTAAACGCAAAAAAGAAGGTAAATCTTTGTTGATTGCCAAGAAAGGCCGTAAAACATTGAGAAAACGCAGGAAAGAATGAAATAAACGAGGTAATTTTCCAAAGAAGACAGAATATCTGGAAAAACGCAAGAAAGGATGGAATAAAAGAGTATCAAAGCAAATAATGGCCGGAAAAGCTGGAGTAAAAGCGAGTCATGAAAGAATAATGACGGTATTAGCAAAACATGATCGAAAATACGATTTTAAACGCAAGAAAGAATAGAATAAAAGAAGTAATTCTCAATGGAAGACCGAAATCGTAAGAAAGTGCTGAAAAAGAAGGAATAAAAGAGGATTTTCGCCAAGCATAACCGAAAAAGCGGTAATAAACGGAAGAAAGAATAGAATAAACAATTATAATTGCCAAGGAAGACAGAAAAAAAGGGTGTCAACGCGAGAAAGAATGAAATAATCCAAGTTAATCGCCAAGGATGCAAATAAACCGAGATTAAACGCAAAAAACGAAGGTAAATCTTTGTTGATTGCCAAGAAATGCCGAAAAACATTGAGAAAACGCAAGAAAGAATGAAATAAACGATGTAATTTTCCAATGAAGACAGAATATCTGGAAAAACGCAAGAAAGGAGGGAATAAAAGAGAATCAAAGCCAATAATGGCCGAAAAGCTGGAGTAAACGCGAATAATGGAAGAATAATCAAGGTATTAGCAAAACATGATCGAAAATACGATTTTAAACGCAAGAAAGAATAGAATAAAAGAAGTAATTCTCAATGGAAGACCGAAATCGTAAGAAGGTGCTGAAAAAGAAGGAATAAAATAGGATTTTCGCCAAGCATAACCGAAAAAGCGGTAATAAACGGAAGAAAGAATAGAATAAACAATTATAATTGCCAAGGAAGACAGAAAAAAAGGGAGTCAACGCGAGAAAGAATGAAATAATCCAAGTTAATTGCCAAGGAAGCAAAATAACCGGGATTAAACGCGAAAAGCGAATGTAAAGCTTTTGTGATTGCCAAGAAAAGCCGAAAAACATTGAGAAAACGCATGAAAGGATGAAATAAACGAGGTATTTTGCCAAAGAAGACAGAAAATCTGGAAAAACGCAAGAAAGGATAGAATAAAAGAGAATCAAATCCAATAATGGCCGGAAAATCTGGAGTAAAAATAAGGACCGGAAAAGCTGTAGTAAACGCGAATTATGGAAGAATAAACAAGGTATTTGCCAAAAATGATCGAAAATACAATATTAATTGCCATAATGAATAGAATAAAAGAGGTAATTCGCAATGGAAGACTGAAAATCGTAAAAAAGTGCTGAAAAAGTATGAATAAAAGAGGATTTTCACCAAGCATAAGCGAAAAAACGGTAATAAGCGGGAGAAGGAATGGAATTAACAATGACAATTGCCACGGAATACAGAAAAAATGGGATTAAACGCGAGAAAGAATGAAATAATCCATGTTTATCGCCAATGAAGCAAAAAAACCGAGATTAAACGCAAAAAAAGAAGGTAAATCTTTGTTGATTGCCAAGAAAGGCCGTAAAACATTGAGAAAACGCAGGAAAGATTGAAATAAACAAGGTAATTTTCCAAAGAAGACAGAATATCTGGAAAAACGCAAGAAAGGATGGAATAAAAGAGAATCAAAGCAAATAATGGCCGGAAAAGCTGGAGTAAAAGCGAATCATGAAAGAATAATCAAGGGTATTAGCAAAATATGATCGAAAATACGATTTTAAACGCAAGAAAGAATAGAATAAAAGAAGTAATTCTCAATGGAAGACCGAAAATCGTAAGAAAGTGCTGAAAAAGAAGGAATAAAAGAGGATTTTCGCCAAGCATAAGCGAAAAAACGGTAATAAAGGGGGAATGAATGGAATAAACAATGATAATTGTCAAGGAAGACAGAAAAAATGGGTGTAAACGCGAGAAAGAATGAATAATCCAAGTTAATTGTCAAGGAAGCAAAAAAACCGGGATTCAACGCGAAAAACGAAGATAAAATTTTGTTGATTACCAAAAAAGGCCGAAAAACATTGACGAAACGAAAGAAAGAATTAAATGAACGAGGTAATTTTCCAAAGAAGACAGAATATCTGGAAAATCGCAAGAAAGGATGGAATAAAAGAGAATCAAAGCAAATAATGGCCGGAAAAGCTGGAGTAAACGCGAATCATGAAAGAATAATCAAGGTATTAGCAAAACATGATCGAAAATACGATTTTAAACGCAAGAAAGAATAGAATAAAAGAAATAATTCGCAATGGAAGACCGAAATCGTAAGAAAGTGCTGAAAAAGAAGGAATAAAAGAGGATTTTCGCCAAGCATAAGCGAAAAAAACGGTAATAAACGGGAGAAGGAATGGAATTAACAATGATAACTGCCAAGGAATACAGAAAAAATGGGAGGTAAACCGCGAGAAAGAATGAAATAATCCATGTTTTATCGCCAATGAAGCAAATAAAAAACCGAGATTAAACGCAAAAAAAGAAGGTAAATCTTTGTTGATTGCCAAGAAAGGCCGAAAAACATTGAGAAAACGCAAGAAAGAATGAAATAAACGATGTAATTTTCCAATGAAGACAGAATATCTGGAAAAACGCAAGAAAGGAGGGAATAAAAGAGAATCAAAGCCAATAATGGCCGGAAAAGCTGGAGTAAAAGCGAATCATGAAAGAATAATGAAGGTATTAGCAAACATGATCGAAAATACGATTTTAAACGCAAGAAAGAATAGAATAAAAGAAGTAATTCTCAATGGAAGACCGAAATCCTAAGAAAGTGCTGAAAAAGAAGGAATAAAAGAGGATTTTCGCCAAGCATAACCGAAAAAGCGGTAATAAACGGGAGAAAGAATAGAATAAACAATTATAATTGCCAAGGAAGACAGAAAAAAAGGGAGTCAACGCGTGAAAGAATGAAATAATCCAAGTTAATTGTCAAGGAAGCAAAAAAACCGGGATTAAACGCGTAAAACGAAGGTAAAATTTTGTTGATTACCAAGAAAGGCCGAAAAACATTGAGAAAACGCATAAAAGAATGAAATAAACGAGGTAATTTGCCAAAGAAGACAGAAAATCTGGAGAAAACGCAAGAAATGATGGAAAAAAATCTAAGTCAATAATTGCCTGAAAATCTGTAGAAAACGCGAATCAGGGAAGAATAAAGAAGTTATTTGCCAAAAATGATCGAATATACGATATTAAACGCAAGAACGAATGGAAAAAAAGAGGTAATTCGCAATAAAAAAAACCGAAAATCGAAAGAAAGTGCTGAAAAAGAAGGAATAAAAGAGGATTTTCGCCAAGCATAACCGAAAAAGCGGTAATAAACGGGAGAAGGAATGGAATAAAGAATGATAATTGCCAAGGAAGACAGAAAATCTGGAGTAAACGCAAGATAGGATGGAACAGAAGAGAATCAAATCCAATAAGGACCGGAAAAGCTGGAGTAAAAGCGAATCATGAAAGAATAATGAAGGTATTAGCAAAACATGATCGAAAATACGATTTTAAACGCAAGAAAGAATAGAATAAAGAAGTAATTCTCAATGGAAGACCGAAATCCTAAGAAAGTGCTGAAAAAGAAGGAATAAAAGAGGATTTTCACCAAGCATAAGCGAAAAAACGGTAATAAAACGGGAGAAGGAATGGATTTAACAATGATAATTACCAAGGAATACAGAAAAAATAGGAGTAAACGCGAGAAAGAATGAAATAATCCATGTTTATCGCCAATGAAGCAAAAAAACCGAGATTAAACGCAAAAAAGAAGGTAAATCTTTGTTGATTGCCAAGAAAGGCCGTAAAACATTGAGAAAACGCAAGAAAGAATGAAATAAACGAGGTAATTTTCCAATGAAGACAGAATATCTGGAAAAACGCAAGAAAGGATGGAATAAAAGAGTATCAAAGCAAATAATGGCCGGAAAAGCTGGAGTAAAAGCGAGTCATGAAAGAATAATGACGGTATTAGCAAAACATGATCGAAAATACGATTTTAAACGCAAGAAAGAATAGAATAAAAGAAGTAATTCGCAATGGAAGACCGAAATCGTAAGAAAGTGCTGAAAAAGAAGGAATAAAAGAGGATTTTCGCCAAACATAACCGAAAAAGCGGTAATAAACGGGAGAAAGAATAGAATAAACAATTGTAATTGCCAAGGAAGACAGAAAAAAAGGGAGTAAACGCGAGAAAGAATGAAATAATCCAAGTTAATCGCCAAGGATGCAAAAAAACCGAGATTAAACGCAATAAACGAAGGTAAATCTTTGTTGATTGCCAAGAAAGGCCGAAACACATTGAGAAAACGCAAGAAAGAATGAAATAAACGATGTAATTTTCCAATGAAGACAGAATATCTGGAAAAAACGCAAGAAAGGAGGGAATAAAAGAGAATCAAAGCCAATAATGGCCGGAAAAAGCTGCAGTAAACGCGAATAATGGAAGAATAATCAAGGTATTAGCAAAACATGATCAAAAATACGATTTTAAACGCAAGAAAGAATAGAATAAAAGAAGTAATTCTCAATGGAAAGACCGAAATCGTAAGAAAGTGCTGAAAAAAAAGGAATAAAATAGGATTTTCGCCAAGCATAACCGAAAAAGCGGTAATAAACGGAAGAAAGAATTGAATAAACAATTATAATTGCCAAGGAAGACAGAAAAAAAGGGAGTCAACGCGAGAAAGAATGAAATAATCCAAGTTAATTGCCAAGGAAGCAAAATAACCGGGATTAAACGCGAAAAGCGAATGTAAAGCTTTTGTGATTGCCAAGAAAAGCCGAAAAACATTGAGAAAACGCATGAAAGGATGAAATAAACGAGGTATTTTGCCAAAGAAGACAGAAAATCTGGAAAAACGCAAGAAAGGATAGAATAAAAGAGAATCAAATCCAATAATGGCCGGAAAATCTGGAGTAAAAATAAGGACCGGAAAAGCTGTAGTAAACGCGAATTATGAAAGAATAAACAAGGTATTTGCCAAAAATGATCGAAAATACAATATTAAACGCCATAATGAATAGAATAAAAGAGGTAATTCGCAATGGAAGACTGAAAATCGTAAGAAAGTGCTGAAAAAAGTATGAATAAAAGAGGATTTTCACCAAGCATAAGCGAAAAAAACGGTAATAAGCGGGAGAAGGAATGGAATTAACAATGACAATTGCCACGGAATACAGAAAAAATGGGAGTAAACGCGAGAAAGAATGAAATAATCCATGTTTATCGCCAATGAAGCAAAAAAACCGAGATTAAACGCAAAAAAAGAAGGTAAATCTTTGTTGATTGCCAAGAAAGGCCGAAAAACATTGAGAAAACGCAAGAAAGAATGAAATAAACGATGTAATTTTCCAATTAAGACAGAATATCTGGAAAAACGCAAGAAAGGAGGGAATAAAAGAGAATCAAAGCCAATAATGGCCGGAAAAGCTGGAGTAAAAGCGAATCATGAAAGAATAATGAAGGTATTAGCAAAACATGATCGAAAATACGATTTTAAACGCAAGAAAGAATAGAATAAAAGAAGTAATTCTCAATGGAAGACCGAAATCGTAAGAAAGTGCTGAAAAAGAAGGAATAAAAGAGGATTTTCGCCAAGCATAACCGAAAAAGCGGTAATAAACGGGAGAAAGAATAGAATAAACAATTATAATTGCCAAGGAAGACAGAAAAAAAGGGAGTCAACGCGTGAAAGAATGAAATAATCCAAGTTAATTACCAAGGAAGCAAAATAACCGGGATTAAACGCGAAAAGCGAATGTAAAGCTTTTGTGATTGCCAAGAAAAGCCGAAAAACATGGAGAAAACGCATGAAAGAATGAAAATAACGAGGTATTTTGCCAAAGAAGACAGAAAATCTGGAAAAACGCAAGAAAGGATAGAATAAAAGAGAATCAAATCCAATAATGGCCGGAAAATCTTGAGTAAAAATAAGGACGGGAAAAGCTGTAGTAAACGCGAATTATGGAAGAATAAACACGGTATTTGCCAAAAATGACTGAAAATACAATATTAAACGCATTAAAGAATAGAATAAAAGAGGTTATTCGCAATGGAAGACTGAAAATCGTAAGAAAGTGCTGAAAAAGTATGAATAAAAGAGGATTTTCACCAAGCATAAGCGAAAAAAACGGTAATAAGCGGGAGAAGGGAATGAATTAACAATGATAATTGCCAAGGAATACAAAAAAAATGGGATTAAACGCGAGAAAGAATGAAATAATCCATGTTTATCGCCAATGAAGCAAAAAAACCGAGATTAAACGCAAAAAAAGAAGGTAAATCTTTGTTGATTGCCAAGAAAGGCCGTAAAACATTGAGAAAACGCAGGAAAGAATGAAATAAACGAGGTAAGTTTCCAAAGAAGTCAGAATATCTGGAAAAACGCAAGAAAGGATGGAATAAAAGAGAATCAAAGCAAATAATGGCCGGAAAAGCTGGAGTAAAAGCGAATCATGATAGAATAATCAAGGTATTAGCAAAATATGATCGAAAATACGATTTTAAACGCAAGACAGAATAGAATAAAAGAAGTAATTCGCAATGGAAGACCGAAATCGTAAGAAAGTGCTGAAAAAGAAGGAATAAAAGAGGATTTTCGCCAAGCATAACCGAAAAAGCGGTAATAAACGGGAGAAAGAATAGAATAAACAATTATAATTGCCAAGGAAGACAGAAAAAAAGGGAGTCAACGCGAGAAAGAATGAAATAATCCAAGTTAATTGCCAAGGAAGCAAAATAACCGGGTTTAAACGCGAAAAGCGAATGTAAAGCTTTAGTGATTGCCAATAAAAGCCGAAAAACTTTGAGAAAAACGCATGAAAGAATGAAATAAACGAAGTAATTTTCCAATGAAGACAGAATATCTGGAAAAACGCAAGAAAGGAGGGAATAAAAAAGAATCAAAGCCAATAATGGCCGGAAAAGCTGGAGTAAACGCGAATAATGGAAGAATAATCAAGGTATTAGCAAAACATGATCGAAAATACGATTTTAAACGCAAGAAAGAATAGAATAAAAGAAGTAATTCTCAATGGAAGACCGAAATCGTAAGAAAGTGCTGAAAAAGAAGGAATAAAAGAGGATTTTCGCCAAGCATAACCGAAAAAGCAGTAATAAACGGAAGAAAGAATAGAATAAACAATTATAATTGCCAAGGAAGACAGAAAAAAAGGGTGGTGTCAACGCGAGAAAGAATGAAATAATCCAAGTTAATCGCCAAGGATGCAAATAAACCGAGATTAAACGCAAAAAACGAAGGTAAATCTTTGTTGATTGCCAAGAAAGGCCGAAAAACTTGAGAAAACGCAAGAAAGAATGAAATAAACGAGGTAATTTTCCAATGAAGACAGAATATCTGGAAAAAACGCAAGAAAGGAGGGAATAAAAGAGAATCAAAGCCAATAATGGCCGGAAAAGCTGGAGTAAACGCGAATAATGGAAGAATAATCAAGGTATTAGCAAAACATGATCGAAAATACGATTTTAAACCCAGGAAAGAATAGAATAAAAGAAATAATTCGCAATGGAAGACCGAAATCGTAAGAAAGTGCTGAAAAAGAAGGAATAAAAGAGGATTTTCGCCAAGCATGAGCGAAAAAACGGTAATAAACGGGAGAAGGAATGGAATTAACAATGATAACTGCCAAGGAATACAGAAAAAATGGGAGTAAACGCGAGAAGAATGAAATAATCCATGTTAATCGCCAATGAAGCAAAAAAACCGAGATTAAACGCAAAAAAAGAAGGTAAATCTTTGTTGATTGCCAAGAAAGGCCGTAAAACATTGAGATAACGCAGAAAAGAATGAAATAAACGATGTAATTTTCCAAAGAAGACAGAATATCTGGAAAAACGCAAGAAAGGATAGAATATAAAAGAATCAAAGCAAATAATGGCCGGAAAAGCTGGAGTAAACGCGAATCATGAAAGAATAATCAAGGTATTAACAAAACATGATCGAAAATACGATTTTAAACGCAAGATAGAATAGAATAAAAGAAGTAATTCGCAATGGAAGACCGAAATCGTAAGAAAGTGCTGAAAAAGAAGGAATAAAAGAGGATTTTCGCCAAGCATAACCGAAAAAGCGGTAATTAAACTGGAGAAAGAATAGAATAAACAATTGTAATTGCCAAGGAAGACAGAAAAAAAGGGAGTAAACGCGAGAAAGAATGAAATAATCCAAGTTAATCGCCAATGATGCAAAAAACACCGAGATTAAAAGCAAAAAACGAAGGTAAATCTTTGTTGATTGCCAAGAAAGGGCGAAAAACTTTGAGATAACGCAAGAAAGAATGAAATAAACGAGGTAATTTTCCAATGAAGACAGAATATCTGGAAAAACGCAAGAAAGGAGGGAATAAAAGAGAATCAAAGCCAATAATGGCCGGGAAAAGCTGGAGTAAACGCGAATAATGGAAGAATAATCAAGGTATTAGCAAAACATGATCGAAAATACGATTTTAAACGCAAGAAAGAATAGAATAAAAGAAGTAATTCTCAATGGAAGACCGAAATCGTAAGAAAGTGCTGAAAAAGAAGGAATAAAAAAGGATTTTCGCCAAGCATAACCGAAAAAGCGGTAATAAACGGAAGAAAGAATAGAATAAACAATTATAATTGCCAAGGAAGACAGAAAAAAAGGGAGTCAACGCGAGAAAGAATGAAATAATCCAAGTTTAATTGCCAAGGAAGCAAAATAACCGGGATTAAACGCGAAAAGCGAATGTAAAGCTTTTGTGAATGCCAAGAAAAGCCGAAAAACATTGAGAAAACGCATGAAAGAATGAAATAAACGAGGTATTTTGCCAAAGAAGACAGAGAATCTGGAAAAACGCAAGAAAGGATAGAATAAAAGAGAATCAAATCCAATAATGGCCGGAAAATCTGGAGTAAAAATAAGGACCGGAAAAGCTGTAGTAAACGCGAATTATGGAAGAATAAACAAGGTATTTGCCAAAAATGATCGAAAATACAATATTAAACGCCATAAAGAATAGAATAAAAGAAGTAATTCGCAATGGAAGACTGAAAATCGTAAGAAAGTGATGAGAAAGTATGAATAAAAGAGGATTTTCACCAAGCATAAGCGAAAAAACGGTAATAAGCGGGAGAAGGAATGGAATTAACAATGACAATTGCCACGGAATACAGAAAAAATGGGATTAAACGCGAGAAAGAATGAAATAATCCATGTTTATCGCCAATGAAGCAAAAAAACCGAGATTAAACGCAAAAAAAGAAGGTAAATCTTTGTTGATTGCAAAGAAAGGCCGTAAAACATTGAGAAAACGCAGGAAAGAATGAAATAAACAAGGTAATTTTCCAAAGAAGACAGAATATCTGGAAAAACGCAAGAAAGGATGGAATAAAAGAGAATCAAAGCAAATAATGGCCGGAAAAGCTGGAGTAAAAGCGAATCATGAAAGAAAAATCAAGGTATTAGCAAAATATGATCGAAAATACGATTTTAAACGCAAGAAAAGAATAGAATAAAAGAAGTAATTCTCAATGGAAGACCGAAATCGTAAGAAAGTGCTGAAAAAGAAGGAATAAAAGAGGATTTTCGCCAAGCATAAGCGAAAAAACGGTAATAAAGGGGAATGAATGGAAATAAACAATGATAATTGTCAAGGAAGACAGAAAAAATGGGTGTAAACGCGAGAAAGAATGAATAATCCAAGTTAATTGTCAAGGAAGCAAAAAAAACCGGGATTCAACGCGAAAAACGAAGATAAAATTTTGTTGATTACCAAAAAAGGCCGAAAAACATTGACAAAACGAAAGAAAGAATTAAATGAACGAGGTAATTTGCCAAAGAAGACAGAATATCTGGAAAATCGCAAGAAAGGATGGAATAAAAGAGAATCAAAGCAAATAATGGCCGGAAAAGCTGGAGTAAACGCGAATCATGAAAGAATAATCAAGGTATTAGCAAAACATGATCGAAAATACGATTTTAAACGCAAGAAAGAATAGAATAAAAGAAATAATTCGCAATGGAAGACCGAAATCGTAAGAAAGTGCTGAAAAAGAAGGAATAAAAGAGGATTTTCGCCAAGCATAAGCGAAAAAACGGTAATAAACGGGAGAAGGAATGGAATTAACAATGATAACTGCCAAGGAATACAGAAAAAAATGGGAGGTAAACGCGAGGAAAGAATGAAATAATCCATGTTTATCGCCAATGAAGCAAAAAAACCGAGATTAAACGCAAAAAAGAAGGTAAATCTTTGTTGATTGCCAAGAAAGGCCGTAAAACATTGAGAAAACGCAGGAAAGAATGAAATAAACGAGGTAATTTTCCAAAGAAGACAGAATATCTGGAAAAAACGCAAGAAAGGATGGAATAAAAGAGTATCAAAGCAAATAATGGCCGGAAAAGCTGGAGTAAAAGCGAGTCATGAAAGAATAATGACGGTATTAGCAAAACATGATCGAAAATACGATTTTAAACGCAAGAAAGAATAGAATAAAAGAAGTAATTCGCAATGGAAGACCGAAATCGTAAGAAAGTGCTGAAAAAGAAGGAATAAAAGAGGATTTTCGCCAAACATAACCGAAAAAAGCGGTAATAAACGGGAGAAGAAGAATAGAATAAACAATTGTAATTGCCAAGGAAGACAGAAAAAAAGGGGAGTAAACGCGAGAAAGAATGAAATAATCCAAGTTAATCGCCAAGGATGCAAAAAAACCGAGATTAAACGCAAAAAACGAAGGTAAATCTTTGTTGATTGCCAAGAAAAGGCCGAAAAACATTGAGAAAACGCAAGAAAGAATGAAATAAACGATGTAATTTTCCAATGAAGACAGAATATCTGGAAAAACGCAAGAAAGGAGGGAATAAAAGAGAATCAAAGCCAATAATGGCCGGAAAAGCTGGAGTAAACGCGAATAATGGAAGAATAATCAAGGTATTAGCAAAACATGATCGAAAATACGATTTTAAACGCAAGAAAGAATAGAATAAAAGAAGTAATTCTCAATGGAAGACCGAAATCGTAAGAAAGTGCTGAAAAAGAAGGAATAAATAGGATTTTCGCCAAGCATAACCGAAAAAGCGGTAATAAACGGAAGAAAGAATAGAATAAACAATTATAATTGCCAAGGAAGACAGAAAAAGGGAGTCAACGCGAGAAAGAATGAAATAATCCATGTTTATCGCCAATGAAGCAAAAAAACCGAGATTAAACGCAAAAAAAGAAGGTAAATCTTTGTTGATTGCCAAGAAAGGCCGAAAAACATTGAGAAAACGCAAGAAAGAATGAAATAAACGATGTAATTTTCCAATGAAGACAGAATATCTGGAAAAAACGCAAGAAAGGAGGGAATAAAAGAGAATCAAAGCCAATAATGGCCGGAAAAGCTGGAGTAAAAGCGAATCATGAAAGAATAATGAAGGTATTAGCAAAACATGATCGAAAATACGATTTTAAACGCAAGAAAGAATAGAATAAAAGAAGTAATTCTCAATGAAGACCGAAATCGTAAGAAAGTGCTGAAAAAGAAGGAATAAAAGAGGATTTTCGCCAAGCATAACCGAAAAAGCGGTAATAAACGGGAGAAAGAATAGAATAAACAATTATAATTCCCAAGGAAGACAGAAAAAAAGGGAGTCAACGCGTGAAAGAATGAAATAATCCAAGTTAATTGTCAAGGAAGCAAAAAAACCGGGGATTAACGCGTAAAACGAAGGTAAAATTTTGTTGATTACCAAGAAAGGCCGAAAAACATTGAGAAAACGCATAAAGAATGAAATAAACGAGGTAATTTGCCAAAGAAGACAGAAAATCTGGAGAAAACGCAAGAAATGATGGAAAAAAATCTAAGTCAATAATTGCCTGAAAATCTGTAGAAAACGCGAATCAGGGAAGAATAAAGAAGTTATTTGCCAAAAATGATCGAATATACGATATTAAACGCAAGAACGAATGGAATAAAAGAGGTAATTCGCAATAAAAAAAACCGAAAATCGAAAGAAAGTGCTGAAAAAGAAGGAATAAAAGAGGATTTTCGCCAAGCATAACCGAAAAAGCGGTAATAAACGGGAGAAGGAATGGAATATAAACAATGATAATTGCCAAGTAAGACAGAAAATCTGGAGTAAACGCAAGATAGGATGGAACAGAAGAGAATCAAATCCAATAAGGACCGGAAAAGCTGTAGTAAACGCGAATTATGGAAGAATAAACAAGGTATTTGCCAAAAATGATCGAAAATACAATATTAAACGCCATAAAGAATAGAATAAAAGAGGTAATTCGCAATGGAAGACTGAAAATCGTAAGAAAGTGCTGAAAAAGTATGAATAAAAGAGGATTTTCACCAAGCATAAGCGAAAAAGCGGTAATAAACGGGAGAAAGAATAGAATAAACAATTGTAATTGCCAAGGAAGACAGAAAAAAAGGGAGGTAAACGCGAGAAAGAATGAAATAATCCAAGTTAATCGCCCAAGGATGCAAAAAAAACCGAGATTAAACGCAAAAAAACGAAGGTAAATCTTTGTTGATTGCCAAGAAAGGCCGAAAAACATTGAGAAAACGCAAGAAAGAATGAAATAAACGATGTAATTTTCCAATGAAGACAGAATATCTGGAAAAAACGCAAGAAGGGAGGGAATAAAAGAGAATCAAAGCCAATAATGGCCGGAAAAGCTGGAGTAAACGCGAATCATGAAAGAATAATGACGGTATTAGCAAAACATGATCGAAAATACGATTTTAAACGCAAGAAAGAATAGAATAAAAGAAGTAATTCGCAATGGAAGACCGAAATCGTAAGAAAGTGCTGAAAAAGAAGGAATAAAAGAGGATTT